>JAXDDX010000115.1:0-215000 GCA_034670405.1 Hoplostethus atlanticus
TTCCTTCATACTTAACTGTAGAAGGATTGAACAACGTTATAGGTTACAAGTATATAAAGTTACAAGGTTATACGGTTACGAGATTACAAGGTTATACATTTATAAAATCATAAGTTTACGAGGTTATAAGGTTACGCAGTTATAAAGTTTTAATGTTATAAGGTTACATTTTTACAAGGATATACGGTTAGGCAGTTACATGGTTACAAGGTTACAAGGTTATAAGGCTATAAAGTTACAAGGTTATATGTTTATAAGGTTATAAAGTTACAAGGTTACAAGCATCCAAGGTTCATAGTTGAAGGGGCACCAGGATTACCTACCTTCTAACTTACCTTGAGAATGTTCACAAACTTTCTAACTAACAAATATAACTTACCTTGCACATGCAGTAGTGCAACCATTGATCAAAAAACCCAATCTGGACACCTCAGTCTTCTCCAATTTTAGACCAATTTCCAAACTCCCGTTTCTGTCAAAAATTTTGGAGAAAGTTGTTCTTATACAATTGCAGTCCTTTTTAGACATGCATGGCATTCTAGAGGTGTTCCAGTCTGGTTTTAAAGCCCTTCATAGCACAGAGTCTGCACTTTTAAAAGTTTTGAAAGATCTTTTATTAGCTATTGACTCCGGGGACTCCGCCCTTCTTATGCTTTTAGATCTCACAGCTGCATTCGACACAGTAGACCATAGTATCCTGATCTCTCGCCTGGAGCATTGTGTTGGCATTAAAGGCACTGCTCTGGAGTGGTTCAGGTCTTACCTGTCTGAAAGAAGTTTTTCTGTCAGCCTTGGTGACTCTGTATCCTCCTCAGCGCCTCTCCCCTGTGGAGTCCCTCAGGGTTCCATTCTTGGGCCAATCCTTTTTTCCCTTTATTTGCTCCCCTTAGGGTCTATTCTTAGAAAGCATGGCATCTCGTTCCACTGTTACGCCGATGATACACAGATTTACTTGCCTTTAAAACGGAAAGATGCTAACTCTTTAAAACCTTTGATGGACTGTCTTAAGGACATCAAAGCTTGGATGGCCTTAAACTTTTTAAATTTTAATGACAGTAAAACTGAAATCCTGATGTTTGGACCCAGTAGTGCCTGTGACGCTTTTCATATGGACCTGGGTTCGCTGGAATCATATGTAAAACCCACTGTAAAAAATCTGGGTGTGATAATGGACTGTGATTTTAAATTGGACAAACAGATAAATTCTGTGGTAAAATCTAGCTTTTTCCAGCTGAGGCTCTTATCGAAGGTCAAGTCTTTTTTATCGTTTGGCGATTTTGAAAGGGTTATACATGCTTTTATCACGACCCGACTTGACTACTGCAATGCCCTGTATGTTGGTGTTAGCCAGGCCTCTCTCTCACGCTTGCAGTTGGTCCAGAATGCTGCAGCTCGTCTTTTAACAGGAACGCGCAAGCGAGAGCACATTTCCCCCGTACTGGCCTCCCTCCACTGGCTCCCTGTACGTTTTAGGATTCATTTTAAGATTTTATTGTTTGCTTACAAATCATTAAATGGGCTAGCTCCACCTTATCTCTCTGATGTTTTGCAGCGATATGTTCCATTAAGGTCACTCAGGTCCGCTGATCAGTTGCTCCTGGTTGTACCTAAGGCAAGGCTTAAGCTCAGGGGAGATCGCGCTTTTGCAGTTGTAGCCCCCAAACTCTGGAACGAGCTGCCTCTACATGTTAGGCTGGCCCCTACATTGTCTGTTTTTAAATCTCGCCTCAAAACACATTTGTACTCCTTGGCTTTTAACTCAGTATGAGAGTTCCATTTTTCTTTTTGTTTGGTCTTGTTGCTTTTATATTACTGTCATTCTGTCTCTTAAACTGGTCCTTGTGTTTTATTGTGTTTTTAAGTTTTTACGATTGATTGATTGTACAGCACTTTGGTCAACTGTGTTGTTTTAAATGTGCTTTATAAATAAAGTTGGATTGGATTGGATTGGAAGGATCACCAACCTTCTAATGTACCAATGTAAGGAGCAACTACCTTCTAATTTACCACCTTAAGGATCACGTACATTCTAACTTACATGTAGAGGCGTCATCTACCTTCTTACTTAACTGTAGAGGTGTCAAGAACCTTCTATTACCTACCTTCTAACTTACCTTGGGAACAATCACTAACCGTCTAACGTACCAATGTAAGGATCAGCTTCCTTCTTAATTAACTGTAGAAGGATTGAACAAGGTTATAGGTTACAAGGATATAAAGTTACATGGTTATACGGTTACGAGGTTTCAAGGTTATACAGTTTTAAAGTCATAAGTTTACGAGGTTATAAGGTTACGCAGTCATAACGTTTTAAGGTTACAAGGTTACATTTCTACAAGGATATACGGTTAGGAAGTTACCTGGTTACATGGTTACATGGTTATAAGGTTATAAAGTTACAAGGTTATATGTTTATAAGTTTATAAAGTTACAAGGTTACAAGCATCTAAGGTTCCTAGTTGAAGGGGCACCAGGATTACCTACCTTCTAACTTACCTTGAGAATGTTCACAAACTTTCTAACTAACAAATATAACTTACCTGGAGAAGGATCACCAACATTCTAATGTCCCAATATAAAGATCACCTACCTTCTTACTTACCTGGACTAGGATCACCAACCTTCTAACGTAGCAATGTTAGGAAAACCTACCTTCTAATTTACCACCTTAAGGATCACATACCTTCTAACTTACATGTAGAGGCGTCATCTACCTTCTTACTTAACTGTAGAGGTGTCAAGAACATTCTATTACCTACCTTCTAACTTAATCAATAACTAACCATCTACCTTATCAATGTAAGGATCAGGTTCCTTCTTAGTTAACTGTAGAAGGATTGAACAAGGTTATAGGTTACAAGGATATAAAGTTACAAGGTTATACGGTTATGAGGTTACAAGGTTATATAGTCATAAAGTCATATGTTTATGAGGTTATACGGTTACGTGGTTATAAAGTTTTAAGGTTATAAGGTTATGAAGTTACATTGTTACGAGGTTACAAGGTTACAAGGTTACAGGGCTACACGGATATAAAGTTACAAGGTTATACGGTTATAAAGTTAAGTGGTTATAAAGTTTTAAGGTTACAATTACAAGGTTATATGGTTACAAGGTTATAGGTTTCAGGGTTATAAAGGTTATAAAGTTATAACTTGTGTGAGGATTTTTTACCTTGTAACTTACCTTGGGAACAATCACCAACCATCTAATTTATCAATGTAAAGATCACCTACCTTCTCACTTACCAGTACAAGAATCACCTACCTTCTAACTTAACCTTTTTTCTTACCTCGAGAAGGATTACCAACCTTGCTTACTTATTTACCTGTTTACATACCTACTGGGACAGACCTAATATATATATTATGCACACACAAACTGTGCACACACCAAATGTTGAACATCTGAAACTGTTGCCTGGATTCTGGAGTCAGAGCCTGATAGTTCTGTTTCTCAGCTACACGCATACTTACTTCCCTCCTTCCATACTTATCTGCCTATTTACTTACCTTTTCTTCTGCATCTTTCTCAGAATGCAGTCCACGGTCCCACCATCTGTCATCAATCAGACATTCACTGGCCGACATGACATACTTCCTTACCTAGTTACTTACTAACCTATTTATTAACTGACCAGTTTATTCCTGTACCAACTTGGCAGTTACTTATTCACCTGCTTATGGTCTTAGCTGATTATCTAACATCTTATTAATATCTTATTAACATCTTAACAGAAATCACAGATAGATAGGAAAGTAAGGGTGAATATAGGTTAACAATATGAGAAATAGAGAAATAGAGAGATGTACTGTACATGTGCATGGAGAAGATGTGTGATGAATGTTTGTTCTTGGGAAGCAGCTGTGTGGAGTGAGCTTGGGTATAGAAGTATTTCTATGGCTGTGTTTTGAATCATTGATATTGATATAGATATTTTGGCAACAATAGTAGAAACAAAAGGGTGCTCAGTCATGTGTTGTTAATGAGTAAGTAAAGAAAATAAAGTAAATAAAGAAAAACGAATGGATGAATCAGTAAATAAATCAATAGAAATATGAATAAGAGGACAAAGAAAGATCAATCAATTATTATGCGACAACAATACTAATAATGACGATGGCAACAACAGCAATAATTATCGTCATTGATGTTGCCATAGTAATATAATAAATAAACAAAAACAAATAGAGAGATACAAATAATGTGCCATAAGTATAGAGGCGTATGTGTAGTATTTTTTTGTTTGGAAGAATTTGAATGTTGTGTTTGTGAAAGTGTGTATCCAAATGTATGTCTGCCTGTAAAGAGTGTATATGTGTGTTTGCAAGAGTGTGTGTGTGTGTGTATGAACCTATTTGTGTTTGTGCATGTGTATGAATGCATGCACGTGCTGCTCGATTATATTTCACTGAATTGTTCAGTATTGTTTTTTTTGTAGGGCTGAGTTTTGCCCCAGTGATATCTGTTCTATTAAAAGATTTAACCATTGTGAGATGATTTTCGAAGATATTTTATGCCCTTTTCTTTCCATTTGGTGCCTGTCATTGGTGATTTGTTTACGAGAAAATCTTGGTTGTGTCACGGCTCCGGCCTCGATTCCTGGTTTCCCTTGTGTTTCTCTGTGTCCCTGCCTCTCTTGTGTGTCTCCACCTCCCCTGTCTGTCTCTCATTGTCAGTCTGTGTGTGTGTGTGTGTGTGGCGTGGGTGTGGCTCCCTCTCCTGGCCCAGCCTTTCCTCTGCACCTGTCTTCCATCTACTCATCAGCCCAGCAGTACATATACCCTGGCTCTTCAACCACTCGTCGCCAGATTGTTCTGCTAACTCCATGCATTTTGGGTCCAGAAGTAAACCCGACCGTAACAGGTTGTGCCACATGGGTGTATGTGTGCTAGGTGGCATTATGAGGTTTGTCATTTTATTGACTTTCCACCAGGCTGTCACACTGTGTTTTTGAAGCAGCTGTGTCGCTAAGGAGGGGTAGGTCTGTGATTGCTATTTCTTGGAATTTGTTCTATGTCCAGCCATGAGTAATGATGGTGGGTTTCGTGAATCCATTTGGTAAGATATTGCAGTTGATTAGCTAGGTAGTAGTGCTGGAAGTTGGGTGCTTCTAGCCCCACTTTTTTTGATTTTGTAGTGTTGTCAGTTTTATTCTGGGTTTCTTGTTTTTCCTATAAAATGTTATGAGAGTGTCTAATGTTGAGAGTGAGTTGGACTGTGATCATTGTGAATAGGTAATTGATTTTTGGTAATATCAACATCTTTACAGCAGCGAGTCGGCCAATGATGTATAGTGGTAACGTCATCCAACGGTTTACGTCATCTTCTATTGTTTTTGTTAGTGGACTGAAATTGAGATAGAATAACTCTGACAGCCTCAGGGATATTCTTATACCTAGATATGTGATATTTCAGGGGTTTTGAGGTGTAGCATTCCAACCAAGCTGGCACAGTGGTAAAATAGTTGATTTATTCCAATTTATTGAATAGTCAGAAATGTTAGAGTAGGAATTGATGATTTTGATAACTTCATTGACTGATTTATACTGTAGCAATGTGAAGAATTTATGGAAGACTGTTGATTCATTTGTATTTTTGGCCATAGCTGCTTGCAGTTGTTGTTGTTGTTGATTGCTCCATTAATAGTGTTCATGGATTAATGATTAGCTATCGCCTTAATTACCTACCTGGTTTCTTTCTTTCTGGCACCTACCTGCTTTCTTTCTTTCTGGCACGATGACACAGGATGCATTTTCGGTCAAGCTTAACACGTCAACCCTGCCAGGATAAAATATGAAAGAAGTTAATACAATTCAATATTTTCAAAATATGATTATGAAACAAGACAAAGTCCTTTTCAACAATCCAACACTGTGCTTGTTTGATAACAATTACATGTGTTCAGTTGCTAAAAAAGTCCATCCTGTCAGCCAGCTTCGTCTGACAGGGTGGTCTTCGTTTGAATAAGTAGATCAGTTTCCTTTTAAGCATCTGGTAATTTCCTAGTTAGTTACATTGTTTTACTAGAATTCAATCATAAGGAGTTTGTTGAAAAGGTTCAAGATATAATAATTCAATAATATCATCAGCTATCAAGAACTTTGGAGTAGTTTGTTGAGTAAGTAAGAGAGGATCAAACAATATGATCAAATATATGTTACTTATTTAGAAAATGATGTAAGAATGATGTGCATTTGATCACAAAGGCACACATTTTACACCTAAATTATTTTTCTGTAAATATTATCATAGCAATGCAATGCAAATACAATGAAACAGTCTTGTATTGTCCATGACAGGGTGGACATATATCATGGTTGAGCCACCAGTTTGATTGTAGTTATTTGAAACTGCATGCTTAAACTTGACCAAAATGTTTTTGAGTAGTCTCTACTTCATGCAACAGAACGTAGAAGGAATTGGAAATCAAGATCAAAGATTTTTGTATGTTTGAGGTCTAAAAACATCCTATGGTGACACTGACCAGTGACCTTTGTATTAAGTTTTCCTCTGTATTCATTTTTATTGTTATTATTGCTGCCTCTTGTTATTTTCTGGTCAAGGCTAGTGCTGCTGTTTAAATACTGTTTTGGATTTGTATCTGTCCTATTAACAATCTTCTTTTTACCTAGAATGTGTCACTCACCTACTGTCAGTCTGTATAGTCATGCTCCGTGTCATCTCTTTTAAATACTGTTTTACATTTGTTTATCTCCTATTAACAATCTTCTTTTTCACCTACTTGTTCTCACTTACCTACTGTCAATCGGTAAGTCATGAGCTGTCATCTCTTTTAAATACTGTTTTTTCGCCAATTAAAGTCTTCTTTTTCACCCATCTGTTGTCACGTACCTACTGCCAACATGTCTGCCTGTACGTCATAACCCATAGCTACATCACAATTGGCGTAGTCCCACTGAAAAAAAAACAACCCAAAAATAATCTGTATTCTCGTACGTCGGTATCGCGAGATTTTGTGTTCAACCTCACCGGCAAAATGCGACTGCAGAAACCTTGTAGTTGCCATGGTGATTTCGGGGCGCTTTTGATTAAGACGCTCGTTGACATAAATGTATGTGTTAAATAGTATTCTGTGGCTGTTCAATTTAAATATTCAATATATTTTCAACGTGTCTGATGTTCATTTTCATCATTTCATTTCAAATAGCAAAATGTCTAATAGGTTTTAGTTAGCAGAAATCATTAGACACGATTCCCCTTTTGAATGAATAGGAAGCCAAAGCAGGAAAACCTAACGGAGCGGCAAATGGTCAGTCAGATGTAGCTTAGAAATCTTACTTATCCATTACTTCACCTTCGTTGGAAAAGAAGGCACATCCATTGTACCAGATTTCACCATCTGGTTTGTCTTCTCCATCACGGTAGAAGGCGAAAGTTTGGATTTAACTTATACAGCAACCGGCCGCTTTCAGAAAGCAAGAGACTCACACAGTAACGTTACTGAAGTAACTTAGTTGTTGAATTATTTTATTCTAAAAAGGTATTGACACCCAGTGAAAATTATATCACATATATCCACAGATATATAATTTATACTCCACTACGGGAAAATGGTACTGAATTAGGCTTGAATTTTACACATTGACCAGCTAACGCTAGCTAGCGAATAGCACCGATGTTTGCTCTAACTACTGTGTAGGGATAAACTTCGCTAACGTTACGAAGGAAAATGGAGAATTGTGTCCAGATTCAGGCAGCAGCAAGCAAACAGAGGAACCAGGTGGAAGCTTCAGGTGAGATGACAGAGGTTCTGACAAACGTGACAACTTTATTTAATACAAAACTTTATTTGTACGGCACTTTTCAAAGTGCTTTAACAATCAAAAAAGCAAACATCATACTCATGGAATGAAATGAGTAAAACAAGAAGGCACCGTGAATTTTGTTTTATATTGGATATTCGCTGGAAATGTCCTCTTCTAACCTCAATAGCTTCATGAAAACAGCTATATTCAATTTACAATAACTTTTTTTATTTCTCAATCAAAACAATTCACACCAATTCTGCTATGATCAATGCTTCCCACTCTACCTTTCACAGCCATTGGATTTACACTAGTCTGTTTTAGTGAGTCAGTGAGTTATGGCCTTAATTATGATTATTTCCAGCTGTCATTTTCAATAGCTTTCTCAATTCAAAAGATATTGATATCAATTCACCTCTCATGTGTTGTTCATGTCCTCTCACATCTTTCACAGCTGTTAGTTTGTCAAAAAAAGGCCTTATCAAGAGTCATACAACCCCTCGGGACAGTTATAGCCTTAATTATGATGATTTCATGCTTATATTTTCAATAGCTTTCTCAATTCAAGAGATATTGATATCAAATCACCTCTCATATGTTATAGAGGACATGACATATGAGTATATCAATGATCATATCAATATCTCTTGAATTGAGAAAGCTATTGAAAATATAAGCAAGAAAATCATAATAATTAAGGCTATAGCTGTCCCGAGGGGTTGTATGACTCTTGATAAGACCTTTTTTGACAAACTAACAGCTGTGAAAGATGTGAGAGGACATGGATAACATATGAGAGGTGAATTGATATCAATATCTTGTGAATTGAGAAAGCTATTGAAAATATAAGCAAGAAATTCATAATAATTAAGGCTATAACTGTCCCGAGGGGTTGTATGAGTCTTGATATGGTCTTTTTTGACAAAGTAACAGCTGTGAAAGTTGTGAAAAGACATGAATAACATATGAATGCCAAGGAAAGAATAAGCTGCTGTGCTGTCAGGTCATGAATAACAAAACTGAAATGAAGCAAAGAAATGTTATTAAAACTAACCTGCCTACCTCTGTTTTTTGGGGTATAATCACCCCTCATCCCTCATTGCTGGAAAACCTCAAACATGACATCAGCAAACTGATGCCAGGCTTTCATTTCCCACGGTGATACTGACCTGCAAGGTGGCTGTGGCCGAGTGGTTAAGGCAATGGACTAGAAAGCCATTGGTTTCCCCGCGCAGGTTTGAATGTTTTTATTGTGATGTGAAACAGCAAACCCTACGAGATTCACTGCACTAAACTGATAAGAGTCCTTTGTTGACCTTGTTTTCTATCTGAAACACACTTAAGACCAACGGTCACATAAATGGAGTTTCTAAGGGCAATGATTTGCAGCGGCGCTGATAAATGACAAGCTTAAAATGATGTTGTGATGCAGCTGGTCTCATGCTCAACCATAATGTAACTCACTATATTGTTATACATATAGATGTTGTGGATGAGTGATTAAGAATTATAAATCCATCTCCCTACGCAGATTTGAATCCTGCCCACAGAAACTGTCATCTTTCTGATTTGTACGAGTTGATTGGCTTGACATGCTCTTTACATCATTTCAGGAAACTCATTGTACCAACAGTCAAAGAGTAGTGTGGTGGCATATCCTTTGACCTTGAACACTGACTGTTCAGCCAGTCAGAAACAGCATTGTATCAACAATCAGATGAATGGAAAGTCGATCACAAACATGGCTAGTGACACTTGTGGATTAGTGTAATTGCGACCATTTCCACAACTAAAATGCAATAAGAATTTATTTTGTTTGTTGTGGTTTCATCCCATGTTGGCTTAGTTACAGCACTGTCTTCTTTGCACTAGCTAACTTTCAGCACTCAGTTGAATCAGTGGGGACTGTTTCACTTTGTTCTAGATATTACAGCAACATGATACACAGTAGGTAAAATGGACATCATCGTCTGTCTTGCCTCAGAAAACTGTCAATTTTTTATCGGGCTTACATAGAAACCTTGTCTTGTCCTTTTCCCTTTGTGTCATGGTTTGGAAACCTTTCTCTTAGGAATAAAAAAATCCTTAAACCAATTTGTTAAGTGGGCTGGTAAGCTTATAGGTGAGCTAGCTCAACTTATCAGTTCTTTATACTAATCAGCTACTGCGTAAGGCCAGTTCTATTCTTCAGGACTGTTCACACCCCTCGTATAGTGAATTTCAGCTTCTTCATTCTGGCTGGCGGTTTAGGGTACCAAGGGGCAAAACAAAGCGATATTGCCGCAGTACCTGCAGCTATTGCACTGCTAAACAGCAGATGACTTTGGTTATAACAGATGTTTGCAAGTCCCTTTTCTCATTTTATGACTTGCATTTTTGTGTGTACTTAAAGCACTTTTTAAGAATTATGTTACTGTTTAGACTGTTCTGTACTGTCTCACTTTTATATGAAAGCACTTTGTGTATGTAAAAACACTTTTTCATGACCTGACATGACTTTTCATGTCTCTTTACCCTTTACATTTTACTGACTACAAGTGCTATCTCTGTTAACGTTTTACATTGTTAATGTTTGAATTTTATGTCTTTTTAACTCTGAACGCTGAATCTCCTGCCTGCAAAACCAATTTACCTTTGGGTACTAATAAAGAAACCTTGAACCTTGAGCAACTGCTGAACAAAACTGTACATCTAAGGTTGTGTGTTGTGTGTGTTGATCATTTTCCTTTCTTTTCTTGGTGTGTAAGCAATGGTGGAAACACACAGTTTTCCACTAGGAGGCGGCACACTGCTGTCAACACCTCCAACCAAGAATGGAGAATGGAGTCAGCACAAGGTGACATGATTCACATAACATTTCTTGCCACAAATTCACCCTGAACATAATCTACACATGTTCACCTGACAAACCACTAAACTTTCCATAAGAGCTTCTGTTTGTCGGGGTTGAATTCTTCTCTATTCTTGGTGTTAGTTCTCAATAGAGGCCTGTCATGGAACGGTTTGGGAGTGGTTAACAGTGGTTACGAGGGACATGCTGGAGGAGTGACATAAAAGTAAAGATTGTAATGTAAATACCTGTTTTCAGCCTTGGATAGTATGATTTGAACACCCTTCAAGTGCAGAGAAATGAAACATTGTCTTCGCTTTCTCATTGAGGAATAGGTGATGTTAGAATGTCCTATTTCATTGTCACTACCTCCAACATGGTGGCATTTCCCATATTTAGCACTGGTAACTACGCTCCATCATACAACATTATTGCATGATAACAGTCCATCGTTGCCGGCAGGATTGGTAACCTGCGCAGGGAAGGCATAGGCATAGGCAGAATGCAGGAGAGAGTTGAGTCAGTGGACTGACTCTTCTTGCCAATTAAGGCAGATTGCAGCCGGGTCCTTTTAACCTGTGTGTGTGTGTGTGTGTGTGTGTGTGTGTGAACGCAAGTCAGTCTGAGGCTGAGTGCGTGAGTCTGACAGGAGACAGTAGAGTCGACTGTATGGCTGTATGGAGCGGAGAGTTCACGGGCCAACAGGCCACTTTATTTTCACACAGCAACATAAATACGACCCAATCCTGACGGCCGCTTTTCAGCGCCACCTCTCTCTCGGCCACCAAAACCGCCAGTCTGCCAGGCTTCTAGGACGCTTTTCAGCTCCAACCCCGACTGGGCAGCTCTTCCAGGTCTGCATCCTCCGGGAATATGTTGGTCGCCGTTGCTGGTCTCACACGCTCTCCGCTCCATACAGCCGACAGTCGACTTTTCTGTCACCTGTCAGACTCACGCACTCAGACTGACTCGCGTTCACTGCCTTAATTGGCCAAAGCCGGTGATGGATACAGTCAGTCCACTGAGTCAACTCTATCCTGCATCCAGCCTACGCCTCACCAACGCGGGTCAGATGCTGCGGTATGAACGAAGGGGCATGGGTTACGCAATGGACGTTTACCTCATTGGTTAAGATCAGAGGTGCATTAGTGTGCAAGCCAGTTCACAACAAGGACTATGGGATTAGATATCTCAATATTCACAAACAAGCACAATACGATTCACAAATGTATTTTGCGATTTATATATAAATGTCTCTATTGTGAATGCACACACAAATATGTCTCCTTTTAAATGAATAAAAAAAAACACAAATATACAAAAAAACATAAAAACAGTTGCAATGTTCATCTAAAACATATTTCAATGTTATATTTATTTACAGACTGTCGACTCTGCATTTACAAACTGCCAGACGTGTGAACTGCATTACATTTGTGTGTGGATTTTTGAGAGTTCCCTGACGTGGTTAGATTCACAAATGCATTTTTACTAAAGGACTTTCTCTGTAGCCTATCAGACGTCTCTTTCCATTTCAGCCAATCACATAAGCATAGCTTCTAGCGAATATACAGTATATCTAGCATTATATCTATGTCAGCAAACCGAATTCACAAAAAAAAAACATTTCCAGTGGCAGAAATGTTTAAATGTCACGCTCTCAACAGTCAATGGATATTTTTACTAAACGGCTCACTGGGCTTTTTTTTTCTGTAAAGGGCCTCTGGTTGCATCAGTAACAGACATGAAGAAGATTGATTGCTTGACAGGTTCAGAGACATGTGTTCTTGCTTGCTTACAAAATCACATTAGAAATGTCAGATTTACTCACTACTTCATTACAACACATCTTTGAACATTAGTACAATTGAATCTTTATTTTTTTCTTATATTGTAGTATCTCCTAGCATGACATTATTTGCTAATAGCATACTTGCTATGGTTGATTGTTAGTAGCATGGTTGCTGATAAATTGATTCTTTAAAAAGCTGATACGTTGGCTTGTTAGTTTTTGGTTGTCTATAGCATGCTAGCTGGTTTGCTAGTAGTGTGGTTGCTCTGGATGAAGAGAAAGGATATCAGCCGCTAATCACGCTGGGGTACTGCAAAAATTCCATTAACAAAACCAGATATAAACAAAAACATTGCATTCAAATGAAAAGTGTACAGAAAGATATTATTAAATTAAATGATGGTAAGCTCTTCACAGGGTGATGGTGTTTAGAGACTGACAGAACACCTTTGCTTTCAATAAGGATTTAATATATTAGAGAAATAATAAATGTTTGTAAGGTTTCCCAGGTAGCTTACAATAGTTGGCTATAGTTATCAATAATTAATGAAATTTACTGTTGCATATAAGTGCACTGAAATTGTAGTTAGTGCAATAGATTGTACTGTATGAATGAGAAATATAGGCTATACCAACTGTGTCTTAGTGACGGGCAGCAATACAAATATTTACTTTACATTATCTGCAATTTCCGTCCAGCAATCCTCTCTCTAGCCTTGACAGCAGCAACTGTTGCTTATTTTTTGTATTGCGCATATTTATTCATTCTAATAGTTTGTTCTACTTGAAATGTTAGTATCCATTCTAATCCATTTCTTCCCCATAGAAACTTTACTCTCAGCAGCATTATGTTTACATAACCCCACAATTTTCCATAGTTTAGTTTTTTTTGCTATTTTTTAATTTCTTATTTTTAAATTCTATTGGTGTGCGTATGTTCTATTTCGTTTTCCCTGCTGAATCATTTTACTTTCGCTGCTACAACGACCTAATTTCCCCACAGGGATCCATAAAGTTTCATGTTATGTAAAATATGCTCCTCTGGATCCGTCCATGTTTCATGTGATTGGCTATTTGTTACAAACCCCGCCCCTTTTATGTGAACACGTTTACAGTTGGATTGGAAAATACTGGTTTACAGAGCGAGTTGATAAGCAGCTTCTTGAGACTGGTTAGTCAGGATTGCCATTGTTTGGTTTTGTGAAGTCAGCTATCACAAAGTGTCTCTATTTTAAATTTGTGACAAGCCCCTTGTCTCTTTTCACAGTAACTGAACGTTCTGAATGTGGTATTTCTTTACCTGGACTTTGTAATTGTAACATGTACATGTGTAACCTCAGTGTGTGCTGGAAACATGACATTGACATCACTTTAGCCAAACTGGGAAAAGCCTCGATTACCCATATGTTAATAGCACCTTAAACACAATGGCGTTAGTCATTATCTAGTAAAGCCTTCAATGAATTCCTGATAGAGATTAGCTTACCTGCATGCAATGGGTTCAGTTAAATCATAGCAACCTCAGCTTTGCAGTTTCAAGTCTTGACTCTCTGAGATGGCTAAACTATAGGCAGTCTGATGTTGGCATTTTAAACTCATAAGCAGAGCTAAGGCTAATTCCTGTGGGCAATTTCTATAGCTACTGTTTAAGTGTCTTGTTAAGAAAATAAACATATAAATCTTAGGTTTGCAGCCTGAGTACATTATTTGAACTGTTGCATCTGTTTTGGGACAGGTTGTAATATTCTCTTTTCCTCTTTACCTGCACAGGTGGAGTCATCAGACTTCCGGTGGATTCAAGGAGCCACCAGAGACAAGTCATAATGATCACTGTTCATCATTTTATATTTTATTTTATTATATTACATTTTATTTATTATATTTACTTAATTTAATATTTATAATATCAAAGGAGGCTGTCAGACAAAATTACATTTCCCTTAATTTCATAGCACATGCTCTACAAGAATATAAATATTGGGTGTTTTTGTTCTTTATGCACATTAAAAACAACATGGTTTTCAAATGATTTATTGATATATATGTCTCGCTCGCAAGCGAGACATCTACACAACAATATACACAACATAGACACAACTTCTCCTTGAGCGAGACTTTCGTTTTCTGGTTAAACAAAGGTCTATCTCTGTAGGGATCCTTTCCCTCAGGCAAAAATAAGCACTTTTAGTAGAAAAGTTGCCCCTGTGGATTATGTTGCAGCCATTGCAGCCCGTTTCGCGACTGCCGGCTGAGGTGATCTACTGGAGCAATTCCAAAACTTTTGGTACCTATTTTGGGGTATAAATGACTAATATGTAGAAATACAGCCCAGGTTTAAAAATACCGGAATTACCCTTTATCTGTAGTAATGTGAATATCAGGTTATGTTAACAAATTGATGTTATTACATTATTGGTTTATGTTATTACATTATTCAGCCAAGAAATGTTTGCTGAGTCAGCAATGTCCTAACCAGTTAATAACGTAGTAATTTATTGCATTATTGGCAAAAATGATATTGTGTGAAAAAGGCCCCGCGTTGCATCATCTGAAATTGGAGGAAGCTCTGCTCATCGCTGACTCCTACCTTAAACCAGCCTTCCGAATGTTTGCACTACGGTTTGGGAGCAAAGGGAGTGTGGAGTTGGACTGTGGATCACATGTTTCCCGGCTGCTAGGGAAACTTCCCCATGATTTAAGCTCCAGCTTCCGACGGTTTAGTCACCTACACAAAATACCTGTTCCCATTCTTTAGTAGTAGCTCCCGGACAGAAATTAACCCCAAGGGTAAAGAACAGAGGTATGGACCGAAATCTGGGAAGCCCTCTGTTGTGCTGCTGGGCACTGAAACCAAGTCTACAGGAGATGCGTCCATGACACCTGTGGCTCGCCAACCACCCAAGAAGTTCTGCCCACACTACGACAACACCAAGCATTCACTTAACAACTGTGCCAACTTCAAGCACCTCAGCCCCTCCCAGAAACAAAGCTGGTTGAGAGGCAATAACTGTTGTTTGTGCTCTATTCGAGTGCAACCTCAAATTACACTGCAAAAACAACAGACATCTCCTCACTCCACATGGAATCAATGGGCCTCATTCACGAATGTGCGTAAGGAAATACCAATGTCGGATTTGCCCTGTTCAACACCGTAAAAGGCTGCAGACTGAAGGGTCGTGTGCAAGTAAACCATGGGGAAAAGAGGGAAAAGAACTTGGCGAAATGGAAGTGTTACGCGCATATTTTTCAGCTCAAACGGCTCTTCATTCAGTAGCACGTCTAGCTTTTTAAAGTCAGCCAAGTCAGTCTGCCCAGTAGTAACAAGTTAGATCCTTGCAGTCACTTCCGATACACAGTAAGTGACTTTCCCATTTGGTGCAAGAAATAAATAAGATTCTTCATCTGCAATACATCGAACTATGTTCGAGGTTATATTGCTGGTTAAAAAGTGGGATATGGCAAGAATAAATATCCTGGTTGTATAACAATAATAACACACTATTAATTAAATAGTATGGATAATAAATAATTCCACAACACTATACAGAAATATATTTCAATTTATTTTGTATGACATAATATAAAACTAAAATTATTGCTGCTACTGCTGCTGATGACTAGTCATGCATTTCTTTTTTCGGGATTTAAATGTGCCCACTGGTTGATTCATTTATTAATCCGTCAGAAAATTAGCAATGTTTGCATACAATCTTCACAAGAGAACACATAACATGTCATATAATAAGACTTCACTGCAATTTATTCAGTCTATTCGAAATCGCGTACATCACAAGCGGCGATGTGTTGGGCATTGGTAATCTAAGACTCTTATTTTGTATGCAGTATGTTTGGTTATTTATGGGCTTTTATTTTGACGTTTTCCGGGAAGAAGTGTTCGCGCCTAAGTTCCGGTGTAAAAAAAATCACTATTCTTGCTGGATTTGGCTCTAAAGTACTATTACCAAACAAGTAAGACGTTTTTATTATTGTATTCAACTCATAAATTATAGGATTATCCTATCATTATGTTTTGTATTAATTTACAAAAAAAAACTGCTCTCAGACGTGTGTCGGCTCCCATCGTTCACTTAAAAGAGTCTCGTTCGCGTATGACAAGTCACTGGCGCTTGCGTGTGTGATAAAAACAACGGAGTTTTCAGAAGCATAAGCAGCGGAGTCACAAGAACTGCTAAAAGTAAATCATGGCAAGAAATTATTAACGCTGTCAATGCTGTTTCCGCAGAAACACACCGTTGCTGAGGTATGAAAAAGAAATGGTTCGACATGAACTAGATTGAGTACATTGTAAAAAAGTATAAGGAGACGTAGACGCATAGTATCAGCCACAGGAGGACGGCGGGGGACTGTGGCGCTATCAGACATGGATCAGAGGATCAATTCCTAATAGAGCTTAACAGTGTGGTTCCGGAAGTGAAAATCCCATTCATATTCTGCATAGGGATTTTGATTATTAGCCATAATGTCGTAACCATCCAATGTAGACTCACCACAAGCTAGTAGATTGTGAAACAATAGTGTATGCTCCTGTAGAAGCCACAAGTCCGTATGATATCAACCTTGTTTTGAGAAAAACATGTTTTATTCGCGATGTCATGGAGAAGTACTACACTACCCACAATCCTAAAGTGTTACCATAGAAATGTTTACCGCACCCGCGAACGTCTTGTCAGCTAAGGCTGGGCTCACATCACAGGTTTTAAAATCCTAACCGATTTTGAAATCGTGTTGCATCACGCACATGAGGAGAATCTTCACAAATGTTCTTCTCTCTAATCTCAAACACGCACAGACTACAAGATCTGAAAATAATGGTGCATCACATACTAGAGGATTATACTAAGATTATCGTGCCAGAGGGAGCCTGAATGCACCGCCTCACGTGATCTCATGGGGAAGTAAATGTAAACAAAATGTAGACTGGCATGGTGAAGCCGGTGCAACATGCTTTACTTATGCTTTGCAGTGAGAAAGAATCACTGTATCCCCTCAAATGCCCCTATATTGCAACACGTAAGGTAAAAGACGTTTCATTCATTCCCGCCCACATTAGGTAAAATAAAGCATAGACATAAAACGGGAAGAATATTTACATTTTAATCCAATCAAAGAGGACAGAATCAAATGCATACAGTGTACATTGCAACCAATAAAATAGTTTCAATGCTGTGATGTGTGTTACCTTGTTTACAGTGAGCCGTTAAACTAGCTGAACTAACCTTAACTATCAATATTGCAAATATGCTTCTGCAAACATGTCAAAAGAACCAGTGCATCAGAAAGGAAAATACAGTCAAACAAAACTGAACTTCAACGTTAATAATGTTACATCCCTGACGTCCACAACTCCGTTGGAGCCTGGCCCTTCAACCATAGGACCAGCGCAGCGGCAGCCAGAAGAACCCCAAAGCAGCAGCCCTGTGCCCGCTGAGACTCAAACCGCCGGCATTGAACCAAAACAGGCTAGCGCTGGCTCTGACTGCCTGGAGGGTTGTTGTCAGGACATAGAGACGGATAAAGCTGCACAGCTAATTGTAGACAAAAAGGAGACCGCTAGATCGTTTGGCCAAAGAGAAAGGTACTTTAATGCAGATTGGTACAAAAATAGAGAGCGGTTAATTCTTTGCTGCTGTCAAACAGTTTGTAACTTTCTCCAAATGTGGAGATGACGGCATCCGCCAGCCTGTGGTGCAAGCAAGCTATAGTTACTCCGCAGAAGTTTAGTGCGAGTCTCCGGTCTATCTACCGCTACACATACACAGTCACACATACACTCTTTTTGGCCCCCGCACTTCTGAAATTAATCCGGTGCCCGTGCTTGGAAGACACATTATATAGGCAGTCGTGTTTTTGCCACATATCGACAAGCCTTTCCTCCATCTCAGCTGTCCAACGCACCAGTACAACAGTTTGTTGTTGTTTCTTCATTCACTTCCGTGTCCTTGTAGATTGTCTCTCTCATTGGCTATTGTGGTCCCGCTCGGAAAGCAGTGACGTAATCATCCCGATTTTAAATCCTAGATATCAAACATGTTTGATATTATTGGGCCGGCCCCGATGCATCCCTGAGCAGATCTGGAGGTTTACGATTGGATCTGTAAACCGCTCACATTACCAGATAATCGGTGCCGAACATCGATGCCGAACAAGGTCCCGTCCAGATCACTCCGCCAATTGTCGGGAGGGCCGAATCGGGGATAAATCGGTCCAATTATCCTCTAGTGTGAGCCCGGCCTAAGGTTAACGTTAGCTACTAACGTAACCTAGCTAGCTGCTTATCCTATGCAGCTGGAACGAATCACTGTACCATGTCGATGACAACACTTTACACTATACTATATGAAACACTATATATACGCACATAAAACAACAACAATATCAACACTATACTATTGACAAATGTTAAATTCAAGAAGAAGCGTGCTAAACTCCTTAGTTTGGAAGTTTTTGGAAAAGTATCATTTGCAATGGTCTATGGGATGAGTAGTTCCTTCACTTCATAAAATAATTATGTACACAGTCTTGTACCTTTGCCTTTTCTTCCGTTTTCCGATCTTTTTTTGTGCTCAGAATCAAATGTTTTATGGTCACGATTCATTGTCTAGCTGGTTGGCTTGGTTCCAGCCTTAAAACTCTTTATATAAGGATTTTCTGAAATGTCAATGGAGTAAATTTACTTCCGGAACCAGAGCCGTAAAAAAATTGGGCGGTCACTGTTGCGCTCTATAGGAGAGACCTCACTGTCGGGTGTCCAGTCGGCATTGGAATTGGACACAGATCAAATCCAGGCTGCATCTTCATCAGATGGTAGGACTGTAATTGTATTTGTAAGGCGTCCAGTCCATGTGATCAATCCATTACAAGTTTGATAATGTATTGTTATGAATGAGGACAGTTCGGTAAATACGCCTTTGCAGTAATCTTGTATACAGTAGTCCAGTGGCGGCTCGTCCATAGGGATGCTAGGGGCGGCGCCCCACTTGATTGGATGGAGAAAAAAAAAAATTTAAAAAAATAAAATAATAATAATAATAAATCAATATAAATATATATATATTTTTTTATCTGAACACATTTCATAGATTGTATTTATAATTCATATAAATGTGTTCTAGTCAATACATGTATGTTGAATAATTGGCTTTGGTTGGTTTACGGACGCTGGGCAGAACGCCCTGGCCATTCTCATTTAACCCCATTCAAACGAACATTGTAGTCATGGTCAGTAGATGGCACAAGAGAGCACACGCCAATGTTTGACTGCGCTCCGGCACTAAAAAAAATAGCACTACAACTGTAGCAGTTAAAGGACAATTCCGGGATTTTTAAACCTGGCCCCTATATCCACAAAATCGCCTATTATACCGCAAAATAGGTCCAAAAAGTTTCGGAATTGGTCCGGTAGATCGGCTCAGTCGGCAGTCGTGAAACGGGCTCAATGGCTGCAACGTAATCCTGTGGGGCAAGTGCGCGCGGTCAAAGTACGTCCACTAAAAGTGCTTGATTTTGCCACTGACGGGCTCAGATTGTTATTCGTGTGTCTGACAAGTGTCTGACAACATTACTGAAAGGATCGCTACAGAAATAGACCTTTTTTTAACCAGAAAACTAAAGTCTAGCTCAAGGAGAAGTCCCGCTCTGAAATGGACGGTGGACAAAGGTAGTCTATAGCGAGAGGGTTCACTTGTTGCAGGAAGAGGACGGTAGAAACCTGACAAAGGTATTCTATGAAAGCTGCAACTGCCGACTGAGCCGATCTACCGGACCAATTCCGAAACTTTTTGGACCTATTTTGCGGTATAATAGGCGATTTTGTGGATATAGAGGCCAGGTTTAAAAATCCCGGAATTGTCCTTTAAAAGACCAAAGCCCTGTTGTTTGTGCACTCGAGTCGGCTACAATGTTACTCTATGATCTCCGTGTCTGTCATGACCCGCCCCACTTAGTCAGCCAATCACCGGCCGCCACTGCAGTAGTCTTGTTGTTAATGAGGTCTGGTGCTACTGTAGACGACGCTGAAGTTAGCTTCGGATTCACAGCTTCGGATTCGGCAGGTAAGGGGAAAGTTAAGGGAAACTGAATTTACATTGCTGAGCAACGATCTTCTGTTTTGTACCTCTTACTGTTGTTAGACATTTTAGGTAAAGCCTTAACACTGCCTGAAACCCACTTTCAAATTTGTGAAATCTTTTTTCTATTTGTGAAAATGCAAAAAGGGCAGATTTCCCTGTTTTATTTTTTTCACATCTAGACCACATTGGACCAAGTTCAGATCAAAAACCACTATACCTAGACTTGTAAAATCTGGACTAGATTATCCCTGAGAAGCCAGAGACTCTTTAAAACACAGTTTCAGATTTAAATTTATATCCATGAACAGACCTTTTTTTCTTTTTCTTAAATATAGCAGAGAAATAAATTATTGGTGGTTAAGATTAAACCTGGTAGTTTTTCTGTTCTATAAAATGCATATTTGTAAATTTGTAAAATACTTTGTAAAAAGTATCTTTACTTTGTAATCAAAAAAAGAAGAAATACACCACCTAAACAATAACAACAGGTTACATTAGATATCTTGGTATCAATACCAACTTGTCATAACCTTTTTTTCATAATCACTTTCTCACCACTACTTAAAAGTAGAAAAGAAGACCTATCCTCTGCAACAACTTACCCATCGCAGGAATTGTATGAATTGTGGCAATTTGGTTTGAGAAAAACTTGGTTTCAGGCCAGGTTGGTCCTGCCTGGTACATAGCATACATTGTAAACAAATTTGATGCGCTAAATCTGTAATGTCAGTGTGTTTTCTATAGGGAGCAGAAAGGATATAAAATGACAAAATGGTGAGGGGTAGATGGAAAGGAGGGGCAGAAGAAAAAAGGGAGAGAAGAAGGAAGGACATAAAGAGTGAAGGAAGGCAGGGAGAAACAATAGCAAAAGACAAGTAAACAGGAAAAGCACAGAGAACTGGGGGAAAAGGGAAGTAGAAAGGGAAAAGTAAAATGACATAAAGAACCATAGGGACAGGGTGGAAGCTATGCAAATGACTATGAGTGACAGAAACGCAGGAATAGGGAAAAGAGAAGATAGAAAGAAGGAAAAAAAACGAGGAAAGAAGTAAGAGACAGAAATGTACAGAATGTAAGAGGGGCAGACAGTAAGACGGAAGGAAATTGAGACAAAAGCGGGACTTGCAAATGACAGTTGGTTGGAAAGGAGCAAGAGGATAGCAGGAAGAAACAAAGACAGACTTAAATATGGAGGTTTTAGTAGTAGTTAAAGGGCTCCATACTTGAAACAATAGTAGCATTAAAAACTGAGTTTACTTTGCCAGCAGGCATAACACAGGACACCAACAGGTTAAACAGGTAAAGCAGGAAAGCAGGCAGTGTCACAACCTGGCTCAGAAGTATGTGACAAAGATGGAGACCACACATAATCTTTAAATAAGGCTAAATGTTTTAATTAAGTAAATTAAACTAAGCAATACAATGGGGTGTGTCTGTCGGCAGGTCAATATGTATGCAATGTCTGTGTGAGTGGTGATGAGTGGGTCTATGAAACACAAAATACAAACAAATGCCAATCAGTCAGCCATGGGAGAGAGGATCTTGAAAGTCTTTTTTATCCTCCTGAGGCCAGCCTGCTCAGGTGTGTTGCATCCCTGACAAGGTCTCAGCTCCACCCATCAATGTCCTGGAACCAAGGGAAAAACACACCCAACAAGGACGGACAAGTTGGGACCAACCCTGAAGCCGTCACAGGAGGAAAAAGCAAAAAAAAACATAGGCAGGCAGATTCAGGCAAAAAAAAGGGCTGCAACGCTACGACTAGGAGACACGATACACAGTGTGGGGAAATGACTAGGCTACTGTGCAGGTCTACAGTATAAACTCTTTGGATAATGGGGTGACAGAGGTTGACCATGGCCAGTTAGAGGAAAGGTGAGAGAACAACAAAAAGTTTGAAAGAAGAATTTGAAGAGTAAATTAACCATCTATGAAGATGTTTTGATTGTTTTTCAAAAGGTAAAAATAACGTTTCTACTTTTTGTTTTGAAGTGAGAAAGATGAGATCTTCATGGCAATCCGAAATTAAATGGAGAGACGTTGAATGTCAAACAACAAAGGCCATGTTGTGGCAATAGTGTAAATCAGTAACATTGCTATATTTTGCATTTTCTCAAATACAATAAAGGCTTCACAAATCTGAAACTGTGTTTTAAAGAGTCTCTGGCTTCTCTGGGATAATCTAGTCCACATTTGACATGTCTAGGTATAGTGGTTTTTGATCTGGACCTGGTCCTAGATGTGAAAAAAGCAGTGAAATCTCCCCTTTTTGCATTTTCACAAATAGAATAAAGGTTTCACAAATCGGAAACTGTGTTTTAAAGAATATTTAGCCTCTGGGATAATCTAGTCCAGATTTGAGGTAGGTATAGTGGTTTTTGATTCACAAAATTTGTTGGGTGGGTTTCAGACAGTGTTAAGGGGGAATTCCGGTATTTTTAAACCTGGGCTCTATTTGTACAAATTCGTCCTTTATACCGCGAAATAGCTACAAAAAGTTTGGAATTGCTCCGGTAGATCGCCTCAGTTGGCAGTCCCGAAACGGGCTGCTATGGCTGCAACGTAATCTGCAGGGGCAAGTGCGCCGATCAAAGTATGTCCACTGAAAGTGCTTGTTTTTGCCACTGACAGGCTCAGATTGTTATTCGTGTGTCTTTTTTAAACCAGAAACAGAAGTCTCGCTCAAGGAGAAGTCTCGCTCTGAAATCTGAAAGATGAGGTGAGTTGTTGCATGAAGAGGTTAAACAAAGGTTTCTGGTTAAAAAAAGGTCTATCTCTGTAGCGATCCTTTCTGGGCTATATTGTGATGTGTTGTCTTGCTCTCTTCCTGATGACCACATATAAAACAATTAAACATATCTGATCAAACCACAGCCCATCTACAACACTGGTATCACACTGCTCATCCACTGAACATTCATGTCGTCAGTTTCTATAGTTTACTGTATGTGGTTTGGGCTCTATAACAAGCCTAACATCATAACATCAACAACATCTCAGCCATTCCAGCCTTTCCCAGGGTAAATAGTTCCAAAGTCAAGATGTTGTCAGCGTAATCAACATGTAATTGTCATCAATACTATTTTACGAGCAGATAATGAAGTTTAGTGACAGGCAGACAGTCTTTGCTTCTTTACGATTTACTGATCTGGTTTATCATATGGACTACACTGCAAATCATAGTTTTATGACCTCCATCACTACCTCACCGATCTCCTTCACTGGCACACTCCCTCCCGCACACTCCAATCTGCCGACGCTACCCTACTGACCCCACTCAAGACCAAGACCAAGCACCGAACCTGGGGTGACAGGGCCTTCTCCATTGTGGGACTCCACCTCATTCCCCTCCTTCAAAACATCCCTCAAAACTCACCTTTTTAAAGTTGCCCACAGATTGTTTATTTTATTTTATTTTTATTGTAATTCTTGGTTGTGTTTTCATCCCATGTGATTTGAATGTAAAGTGTCTTTGAGTACTTTACAAATATACAAATAAAATGAATTATTATTATTATTATTATTATTCAATCCAAGAAGAGATCTCATATTTACCTTTTTTTTTCCTAGACACAAATGAAAAGATCAAATTTAACTCGACATATAAGCTCAAGTTGATCTCACTATGAGCAAAACAACAGATCAGTGTCATTTAACTCTCCTGAATATGAAAGTGTGGAATTGGAGAAGGATCTCAAAGAAACCCAATGACTGTTTTATGACAAACATGCACAATTTTCACATACTGCTGCGTTTTCGTATTGAAGCCATTGGGACAGCAGCCATGTAGTAGGATGATGATGTTAACATCTTCAAATGTATCTTATAAAGTCTCAAGACTTAATATCTTGATATCTCAAGATATCAAGACCATGCCATCAATGACCATCTTGCCCATGAATATGCATGACATGGTGTATCTTTGTTGGTGTCCAATGCTCACTTTGAAGGAGCTTGACTTAATGGTAAGAATACAAATATATCATACACAGTATGGCTCTTGGACTGGGCAGCTACTTTATGAAGTTGTGTTCTTGGGAATATACAGTTAATTGATTTTTCTTTCTCTCTTTGTTGATAGGTGGAACCCTGCGGTTTTGAGGAGCAGACATGTTGAACTGTAACTCAAAGAATATATTGGTGGTCTCCATTGGGTTTCTGTCTCTGTTCACAGCTTATGGAGGCCTGCAGAGTTTACAGGTAAGGAGATGAGCTGAACTAAATACAGTAGCTGAGTGGGTTTGATTAAATTCTCCTGTTTTAGAAGAAGAAGAAGATTCATTTATTAGCATTTTGGGTGCACACATGCACTAACACACACAACACATGCAAGGGGAAGTGACCGCCGAACACAAGACACACATGCAGGTAGGGTGTCCGAAATGAATTTTTCTTCTGCATTTATCCCATCCTTGCCGACCTTCCTCCAGGGGCAGCCAGGAGCAGTGGGCAGCCCTTTTTTCTTTCAGCGCCCGGGGACCAATTCCAGTTGTAGATCCTCGTCGTGGTCAGGGACAGGACAGGATGTTGCATGTTTTTAGATGTGGTTCTTTATAGGAGGAGACCCATGTGAGCACAGGGAGAACATGCAAACTCCACACAGAAAGGCCCGGGAGATAACCCACCTGGGGCCTCATTTATAAAACTTTGCGCAGTTTCCATCCTAAAACATTGCATACTCAACAAACGTCAGAATCTACGTACGGAAGAAAATATTCAGATCTATAAAACCGTGCGGCACACACCTGTACGCAGTCTTCTCTTTATAAATACCCACCTGCGGTGGATTGTGTGCTCGTGTACTCCTCCCAGTGTCCTCCCACTACTCCTCCCAGTGTTGTCCCACAATCATCCATAAATGGTCAATGCTAAATAGGTCATGAATATGCCGACATTGTTAAGCAGCCTTTGTTGGACTATCAATGAGGGAAAGACGGAGAGACGCCAACTGCAAGAAAGGTGAAATTTGCGGAGTGCGAGATCGATGTGCTCATCACTGAGGTTGAGCGCCGTGAATGTGTACTGTTTGGGGTCTCAGTAGAGGATCTGGGCCACATTGTGAAGAACCGCACAAGCCCTAATAATCCGGCACACCTTAATAATAATAATGAGAAACTTTTGTTATATAGCACTTTTCAAAACAAAGTTACAAAGTGCTTTAGAAGACAAAATAAAAATGGTAGACAAACTGATGAACAAAATGATAAAAACAATTTAAAAACAGTTTAAAAGTTACACAACATTGAGCATAAGGAGCTACATATGAGAGAGTAAAATGAGGGGTTTTAAGGGAGAGAGATAGAGAGACTCCTGCTGATTTTGACAGAGAATCGTTATCGTTCATAAATTCTCTGCAGTGCTCCGTTCTTATGTGAGTCTCTGATTAATAAATGTATTCTTTGATTTTGAACAGTAGCCTTATGTTATTTAGCCTTTCTGAGGCTGTTGCATGGTTAAATCAATGAGTTTTATTTTATGAAAAAAATTGCCCCCTTGCAATTTTTACCAGCCCCCTCAGTCACTTCATCCTGGCGCCGGCCCAGTAAAATAATCAATAAAATAAAAGTTAAGAGAATGCCTTTGTATAAAAATAGGTTTTAAGTAGTGGTTTAACAGATACAACAGACCACAAACCCTGTGAAAGCACACTTCTAAAACTATGTTTTTAAGAGGACTGTGTACGATTGTGTTAACAGGACCCAAGTGCAAACTACAGACACAGGTACGTAGGTAGACGTAGGTAGGGAAAAGAAACAGGTTTTACTGGGGAATTAGTACAGAGAATGGCAAGGCAGGAATGGCAAGCTGGGGAGACAGACTGGTGCAGGAGCTGGGTGAACGGAGCTGGGAGACAGGCAGACAGGACGACAGGCAGGGAACCAGGGAGACAGACAGGCAGGCAGGGTAGACAGGCGGTGGTAGGTCGGCAGGCAGGGAGTCAGGGAAGGAGACTGGATCTGGACACAGGATAACAGGGTTAGTCAAAAGGCGTAGGAGAAACTTTGAGATAAACTGCAAAGCGGCCGAGAACGGCAACTGACAGAGTAGTACAAACAACGATCTGGCGATGAGTGGATGGAAAGCCGGGGTTCTTATACTGGTGGTGATGACTTGATGAACTGCAGGTGTGAGAGGCAGAGCAGGTGAGAGAGAGGTGGATGATGAGCCAGGGAGGAGCCGAAGTCTGGAGCCGCGCCCACCAACACATACACACACAGACAGACAGACAGACAGACAGACAGGTAGAGACACTGCTAGGAGGCAGAAGTGGAGGGCGTGACAGACTGAGCTTTATTTTGTGATCTCCCCATCCGGCGTCGCTGATTCCCGTGTCTGAAAAACTTTGCGGTGAGCTCTACGCATGGGTGAAAGGATGCGTAGAAGTGCACACCTTTTACCGCATAGAATTTTTCTGTAAATCCCGACATTTGCAGTAAACTATGCGTACACACATTTCACCCCCGTTAACGCCACTTTTTTGTGAGTAGCAACCTTTATAAATGAGGCCCCTGGGCACCGCAGAGTCAACAGCGCCCCAGGCGGGAATCGAACCCAGGAGCTTCTTGCTGTGAGGCAGCAGTGCAAGCACTGCGCCACCGTGAATTCTAAATCTTCATTCAACAGTTATACTTTTTTTATCACTTTGTATTCTTTGTTTCATTTAAGTCAGCAAAATCTCTAGAAATTGTTATCGTCATCTATATTAGCTGCAATGGGCTTCCAAAATGTCTCTAAACTCCCCATCCTCTGTGAGTTTGCTCATAGAGAAGTCTCGATGCAGCCAAGACAAATAAGGCTTCCGGTGCGCAAATCTCTGATAGGATTAAAATAACAATAATAGATGTCTTCATACATTCCTTAAGTGATATCATGTAGCACCATAAAAAGGGGTGGAAAGGGGGAATTGTTTTAAAAGGGATGTTTTTTGTCATGTTGTCATCAGTCACAGAAGTATTAGTATTAGTATTAGTAGTAGTAACAGTTGTATAAGTAGTAGCAGTAGTAGCCGTAGTAGAAGTAGCAGTAGTAGTAGTAGTAGCAGCAGCAATAGTAGTAGCAGTAGCGGCAGTAATAATAGTAGTAGTAGCAGTAGTAGTAGCTATAGTAGTAATAGCAGTAGTAGTACCAGTAATAGTAGTAGCAGTAGTAGTAGTACTGAAACAAGCACACTAATAATAAAACATTGGCTTGCATACTTGGATTCTGATCAAAATGTCTCATTAGAGGTTAAGGGCTTTTTATATACAACCAAGGTAATAATGATCAGTTCTTCAATAAATATGTAATCAATCAAGCTACATAACATCTGGAGTAGTGGAAACGCGTTCTCTGCAGTGATGCTTCATCAGCTGGCAGTCTGACGGACGGGTCTGGGTTTGGTGGATGCCAGGAGAACTTGCCCGAATGCATATTGTCACTGTAGAGTTTGGTGGAGGAGAAATAATGGTCTGAGGCTGTTTTTCATGGTTCAGGCCCCTTAGTTCCAGTGAAAGGAAATCTTAATACTACAGCATACAATGACTCTCTTGACAATTCTGTGTTTCCAACTTTGTGGCAACAGTTTGGGAAAGGCCCTTTCCTGTTTCAGCATGGCAATGCCCCTGTGCACAAAGCGAGGTCCATACAGAAAGGGTTTGTCGAGATCGGTGTGGAAGAACTTGACTAGCCTGCACAGAGCCCTGACCTCAACCCCATCCAACACCTTTGGGATGAATTGGAACGCCGAATGCGAGCCAGGCCTCATCGCCCAACATCAGTGCCCAACCTCACTAATGCTCTTGTGGCTGAATGGAAGCAAATCCCCACAGCAATGTTCCAACATCTAGTGGATAGCCTTCCCAGAAGAGTGGAGGCTATTATAGCAGCAAAGGGGGAACCAACTCCATATTAATGCCCATGATTTTGGAATGAGATGTTCGACAAGCAGGTGTCCACATACTATTGGCCATGTAGTGTTGGAGCCATTTCTATGTTTTTCATGCTACGTTATTATTTTGGCTGAATTAGTTATTTTTATGTATAATATCAGTTCAAGTCAGGAGAGACTAGTTGTACGGGAAAGTAAGCTTTATTTGTGGTAACAAATATGAGAATATTGGCGGTAGCTCCGGTTGGGATCGAACGGGTTAGAGGCGAAACCCGCGAATCTCTGAGGAGCGGGAATTCCCCCCGTAGGCCGTTCTTCATGGCGGGGTAGATTCGCTGACGACCAACTGGAGCCTGGCACTGGTGGTGGGGCGCAGCAGCGATGCACCTGAAATGACAGAGATGGATGCGGCAGATATCTGTATATATAAGGGTGTGGCGGCTTGCCATTGGTTCCTCTGAGGGAGGACGGGGAGTGCCCTTGCTGATTGAATAACGAGTGGGCCGGTGCGGAAGAGCGCCTGGAGTAGCGATGATAAATAAGTGAGGGATAGGTAGTCTTCCTGATTGAACTTACGCTAAGCTTCATTTGATGATGAATATTGATTTTTATGTTTATATTGATCTGTTCCACTGGGCCCTTTCATCAATTAGCAGACTGGGGCGGTACTTGGTACCAGAACTAATTTAGGGGAGAGCAACAGGTGGCCCGGAGGAGCAGAAAGGCAAACAGTTTTTTGACCGTGAAACAGGTGAATGTGTGTAAACAGACATCTAACAATTCTGTGGGGGATTCGGGCATTATTATAAATAAACGCACGGAATAAGGACACTTGTCAGCTGTAATTATCTGCTCCCAATAAGAAAGAGAAAGGACCAAACATAGTGTATGCTCTTAATCTCCATGTATGCAATCTGTGCCTTAATGTGGACTATCATGGACCTGTATCTCCAAAAACACTGACCGCAAAACAATCCCCGCCTTATATTCAACAGGGCTAAAGGGTAAAAACACAGGAGTTTAATATGAATTTACCTGTGCTCTCTCATACAGGTACACCCTCATCCCCACCTCGGTGATCCTAGGTTTGGGTGGCTCACCTCTGTGGTCGGCTAAATGCACCTACCTGACCATCACTGGCAACCTGCAGGCCTCCAAGGAGGGAAAGAAGGGCTCTGATGTCATCAACCAATACTTTGGCATCTTCTTCTTCATCTTTCAGTCATCTGCTGTCTGGGGAAACCTCATGTCTTCACTCATACTTGGACAGGGCTCCAATATAGGTATGAGGAGAAGAGCGCTTCTTCGTATGGGAATTGTATGTACAGTTTATGTTACTATCAAGATGGGAACATGATAAATTACGTAAATTCCTGAAATGTGGTAAATCTGTACATTCCCCAGTTAAAGTGGGTGGAAAATGGTAATCACAGTGCTGCAAGGCTTTTCTCAGTCCTTGACTTACATGTCACATGTGTCTGTGAATTGATCTGAACGCCTTTTGATGAATATGTGAATCAGATTAGGACATCTACAGTGATTTTTAGAACTTTCAAAACTCACTTTCTAGGGCAGGTCCACCATGATCAAAAGCCATGATTACTATTTGGCTTAAGTACCTTTTCTTCTTGAGAGAGTACATTTCCCTGTTTATTTCTCTGACTGAAATGTGTGTTTTCTGACAGCTGACATCCCAGAGGAGCAGCTGCAGTTCTGTGGAGCAGCTGCATGTGACGTTCAGATCAACACCACCACCACCAGACCAGAACAGAAACTAGTCTGGACACTGGTTGGATGCTACATTGGTAATATCACTTTTACTTTGCTTTGGCATCAAATATGTCCTTTTGTACTCTATAGAGACTTTGCAGTTGGCTGGTGCCATCATGGAGGTCCATTGGAGAATTGGCTGTACACAAATTATAACTAAATATATAACAACTAGGCTAGAAAAAGAGAGAAATCTGAAAAAGATTGTGTTGGTGTAGGTCAATTCAGTAAGGTTGTAAGTGAATAGTCTGATATGGTAGATTTGGTTCCAAATGTTTCAAGGTTTTTTTTTTCAAGTTTTTTTTTTTATTATCATATGCACAAACATTCACAAAAAAGCAAAAGTTGGCAATGAAATTCTTATGGCTCTCTGGCACCCTACACTAGTGCTAAGAACAAATATAAAAGTACAAGTTATAAAAGTACAAAGTTATAAAAGTACAAAAGTTATAAATTATAAAGTGTAGCAAAGTGTAAAGTGTCCTAGAAGTAAAGTGGCTTGTTGTGCGTGGGGGGGGGCTCAGGGTGGGTTAGAGGGGGGGGGGGGCTCAGGTGTGTTTGTTCAGGAGCCTGATGGCCTGTGGGAAAAAACTGTCTTTGAATCTGGTGGTGCGAGTCCGGATGCTACGAAACCGTCTGCCTGAGGGCAGCAGGCAGAACAGCTTGTGGCTGGGGTGGAAAGGATCCTTAAGGATCTTGCTGGCCTTCTTCCTGCTACGCTGGTGATAGAGGACCTCCATGGAGGGCAGCTCCGACCTGGTGATGCGTCGTGCAGCGTTCATCACCCTCTGCAACGCCTTCCGTTTGAGGGCGGTGCAGCTGCCATACCAGGCCGAGATGCAGCCAGTCAGGATACTCTCGATGGTGCACCTGTAAAAGTTGCAGAGTATCCTGGAGTCCATGTTGATCTTCCTCAGCCTGCGTAGGAAGAAGAGTGGCTGTCTTGCTGTCTTGATGATGATGTCGGCGTGGTGGTTCCAGGTGAGGTCCTCGTTGATATGTGATCAGGCCGTCGCCGTCGGTGATCAGGCCGATGACGGTCGTGTCGTCGGCAAACTTAATGATGGTATTGGAGCTGTGTTTTGCCACGCAGTCGTGCGTGAACAGGGAGTACAGGAGAGGGCTGAGCACGCAGCCCTGCGGGGCGCCGATGTTTAGAGTCAGGGTGGAGGATGTGGTGGTACCAACCCGCACTGCCTGGGGCCTGCCCGACAGGAAGCTCAGGATCCAGTCACACAGGGCGGTGTTGAGGCCCAGGTCCCTGAGCTTGATGGCGAGCTTGGAGGGCACAATGGTGTTGAATGCCGAGCTGTAATCTATGAACAGCATCCTCACATAGGTGCTCCTCTGGTCCAGGGCAGTGTGGAGGGCTAGGGAGATGGCGTCGTCTGTAGACCTGTTTGGTCTGTATGCAAATTGCAGGGGGTCCAGTGATTCAGGGAGGTGGAGGTGATAAAGGTTTTGACTAACCGCTCAAAGCACTTCATGATGGTGGAGGTGAGTGCCACTGGGCGGTAGTCGTTGAGGCAGAGGGCTTTGGATTTTTTGGGGACAGGAACAATTGTGGACTTCTTAAAGCACAGGGGGACCACGGACTGGAGCAGTGACAGGTTGAAAATGTCTGTAAAAACATCCGCCAGTTGAACCGCACACGCCTTGAGGACCCGGCCTGGAATGCCATCAGGGCCAGGTGCCTTGTGTGGATTTGTCCTTTTGAAGGCTCTGCACACATCCGCTCTAGATATTGTTAGCGGGCAGGGGTCCTGGGCCTTTGGGACCTCCACAGCCGGGAAGGTGTTCTCAAAGCGTGCGTAAAAGGTGTTAATGTAGGTAAATGTAGGTTACTGTGGCACAAAGGGGTCTTGTCTTTAATTTCTAAATGGAAAATGGCTGCATTTATATAGCGCTTTTATCCAAAGCGCTTTACAATATATGCCTCTCATTCACCCATTCACACACACACTCACACACCGATGGCAGTGAGCTACCATGCAAGGTGCTGGCCTGACCATCGGGAGCAATTTGGGGTTCAGTGTCTTGCCCAAGGACACTTCGACATGTGAACAGGAGGAGCTGGGGATCGAACCGCCAACCTTCTGATCAGTGGACAACCTGCTCTACCACTGAGTCACAGCCGCCCCAAAACACTACTCTTCTACAACATCACCTATGTCTTTGACTCACACTCTTTATGATTCTCAGTAAGAGATTCTACTCCAAAACACTCTGAGTTGTAGCTCAGTGAACCTGAACAAACTTATTTTTTGGCTTTGTTAGCTAGCCAGAAGGCTAATTTAGAAAAGCATGCTAGTTAACAAGTTAGCCTGTTAACATGCGATTACTAGCTACTACTAACATTTGCTTCTACTAGATACGTTAGCTAGTGTTTAAATCAAATGATAACAACAAGACAGTGATGGTTAACTGACCGGATACTATCGTTAGCTAGCTAACAAGCTGATGTTGACAAAAGCAATCAGAAATATCAGTGATGAAATGATCTGTTCTTAGTCAAAAACGGCAAAGAAATAAACCACATCTTGAAATCTGTTGAGACAGCCAAGTTGTATGTTCAGAAACACATCAGCTTCACAGCCACTGTTACCCAAGAGCTGAGGACCTCCAACATGGCCGCCAGAGAATATGTTACATCACCTGAAAGTCCTGTAGTCTGTCCGGCCACTTGATTCCAATGTATCCTATTTGATTCAGCTTCTATCCAGACCGTGTGAAAATATGTCTGTCACCTGGTTTGATATCATGCAGCACATTTGACCCAAGAGTCTGCTGGTTTTCATTCCAACTAAACGCTCCATGGCCTGATGTCAGTGATTAATCAGCAAGGAGGAACTAACCAGTTATATGAGCTGCTGTGGTGTTTGGTTGGAATGGAAACCTGCAGATGTTTGGGTCACAATGGTGCATGACTTAAAAAACACTGTATTACACAATTACTGCTGTTAACTATACAGGCTCTCTCTCCTGTACTGTGTTGTGTGCTAGGAGTGGGGGTGCTGGCCATGATCATCGTGTCGGTCTTTCTGGACAACATTGACCAGGAGCAGACCAGCCAGTTTCATGGGCACCGGGAGCCGTTCTGGCATACATTTCTTGCCACGTTCAGACTGCTGAGGGACAGGAGGATGGTGATCCTCATCCCTCTCACCATGTACAGTGGCTTTGAACAGAGCTTCCTCTCTGGGGAGTACACCAAGGTGAGGAGATCTCCTAAGGGGATAAATCAATGTTTCCTCTAAGGCTCTGGCTATGTTTACATGCATGGAGGAGCCCGGTTATTGGTCATACTCTGGTTAAGGTCTTATTTGTGTTACTTACATGAATCTTTGATACTATGATGGAATCTTCCTGTTGTCATGAATAAACTAGTTAACATAATATTCCCCATTCCACTCTGACTGAGAAGTAGCAGCTCACTTCTAATACATAGGAAAGAAAGTAACAGTATGTACTGCTTGCTGCCATGTTTCATGTTGACATCAAAATGTACCCATAATGCTGTGCAAATCTGACTTTGACAGACAGTGAAAATCAAAAGTGAGAAGGGAATTCTTTGTGCATGTACACATAGCCAGTGGTGTCCAGTCTTCTACCGTGGAAGAGTCGTGGCAGGTTTTCATCTCAACCAAACCTTACAGTAGCGCATTTCAACAATTTACACACCTTCAACCAGAAAGGAGGAACTAGTTAGTGAAATGAGCTACTCTAATGTTTGATTGGAATGAAAACCTGCAGAACCTTCCATGGCACAGGACTGGACACCACTGGCTTGGAAATAACATTGGGCTAAATGTATGAAAGAAAATTCTAAAGAACAGGCTAATTTATTTCAGCTGCATTTCAGAATATGTGATGTACTGTACTTGTGTGTGAGATGTGATATTCATATGTCGATGCTTTAAAATCACCACCATCATCATCACCACCATCACCACCATCATTATCTTCTATCAACTTCATCATCACAGACATCACCAACAGCACCACCACCATCATGTATCTTCATCTTGTGTTTCTATTGCAGAACTATGTGACGTGTGCCTTGGGCATCCATAATGTTGGCTATGTGATGATCTGTTTCGGAGCCACCAATTCAATTTTCTCATTTGTCTTTGGGAGGCTGGCTCAGTGCACAGGGAGAGCTCCACTCTTCTTCCTGGGTAAAATATTTGTATTGTTATATAGCTATATTATGATGAAGATGTACAGTGGTACCCATTGTGGAAGTCCTCCTTCATGCATTTCCCCTGCAGCCATCCGATAGTTAACTTAAGAGGGTTAATTGGAGACAAACTAAAGCCTGCAGCACAATTTGTATTGTGGCAGATGGGAAGTCAGTCGTCAGCTTTCCATTTGACAGACACGATGTAGACTTTGTATCAGTTCTATTTTCCCATTTCTTAATCTTGCCTTGATCATTTTGATCAAGGCAAATCTTCCTGACATTGAAAGTGGTGGGAAGGGAACATGTTATGATGTTTTTTGCTTTACAGAGATACAATGAATATACATCTAATGGCTTCTGCCAATGTCTCAAACACAATGGCAAATAGCAGAGGCGACAGTTTGCATCCTTCCCATTAAAAAGTGTAGAGAACATCTACCATTTGTAAGAACAGCCCCTAATGGGTTATGATATCAGCTGAATCCAAATCCAATCCAAAATTGTCACCCAGACCAAATGCATTGAGAGTGAAAAATGCTTTTTCAGCATCGAATCAAATTACCGTACCCTTCAAATTATTTTTTAATTCCTCTGATAAACCCAGATTGGTCAGCATTATTGATGCCTGGAAGCACTTGCTAGAGTAAAGCTAGAGTAGAGCTAGAGTAAGGTCAACATTTAAAAGATTGATGGGTCTGAAAGATTAGGCTTGGGAAGAGACAGAGTCCATTATTCTTGATGTGTCTGCTGGCTGCTCGCTTTTCACAAAAACCTTTAAAGACTTTGTTTTACTATTACAATCAAAGTAAACCTGGCCAGTGGTGTCCTTAATAGACAAGATGCTCTGAGAATCAGTCCTTCATAATCTTTACCAGATTAGCCAAACAACATTTGCCTTGCTAACTTCATACTCCGAATGAGCAATGAATTGAGTGCTGCTCTTGGCTTTAAGTTAGTCTCACATGGGTTTTGGGAGTATGGTCTTTCACACTCAGATAACTGCAATTCCAGCTTTCATTGTTTCAAACATGTGGTCTGAATGAACTGCTCTAACATTAATTTGATTGTCAATGTCTTTCCTTTTGCAGCGGCGCTCACCAACTTTTCCTGTATCCTGGCTCTGTTGTTCTGGAGGCCTCGTCTTGATCAGAAGGTTGTCTTCTTTGTGTTTCCCGCTCTATGGGGAATGGCAGATGCCATTTGGCAAACTCAGACCAACGGTGCGGAAACTCCTACCAGCACTTCGGTTAGACTGACATACAGGGCTGATATTGGCCTCTTATTAAAAATCGGATATGGCTCAGTCAGTGCTGTCTGCTAGACCTCTACTGCAAGCGAAAGGTATACCTAGCCTGCAAGCCCCAACGGACGCAGTGATGCCAGCACTGCGAGGTAGTGAGAAGCAGCTTTAGAAGAATCCAGAACATGGAGCAGCCTACTACGCTGAAAGTAACCAGCTGATAGATGCAGGCTTTAATGCAGCAGAACAAAGTGGACAGAGTTGGTACATCCCCCTCCATATGGTGGCACACAACGTTAAAAACTGAATTGTGTTTAATTGTTTATTCCTGTTATTGCGCAAACATTCCATTGGCATGAGTGGAACAAGACAAGCCTCTTCTCCAGTTCATCTGGAGAAATCTGGAGAAGCAGAAAGAGGCTGACATCTATGAGTGGCAAGTACTTCCATTTGGCACAACCTGCAGCCCCTGTTGTGCATCCTTTGCCCTGCAGAAACAGGTCATGGACAGTACTGAGCCTGCTGACAACATCCGCACAACCATAGAGAGAAGCTTCTATGTTGTCTCCAGAGCTTTACATCCGCTGAGGAGACCAAACAAGTCGTCAACAGACTACGGGAGCTCCTGGCTAGTGGGGGTTTCAAGATTCGACAGTTGGCTTCTAACATCCGCAATGTCGTCAGTCACCTCCCTAAAGAAGTGCAATCCGACTGCACAGAAATGTGGCTGTCACACAAGCAAATAGTTACAGGAATCTACCCTGGGTCTGCAGTGGCATTGCCCTTCGGATGCTCTTTGGTACAAGCACTGCCCAGTGGAGTATGGAGTCCCCACCATGCGTAATGTGTATAAAGTCCTGGCAAGCCAATATTACCCATTAGGCTTTATACTATCCTTCACAACATGGACCAAGATATTAGTCCAACAGCTCTTGGCCAAGCATAGGGAATGGGATGATCCTCTGTTTCCTGAAGGGCTGCTACATTCCTGGCATGACTGGAAACGAGAGCTTGAAGACCTGCCTGCCATTGTACTTCCTAGATGTTACACCACAAGCATGAATCGGGGCTCTATCACAAGAGAGCTTGACATCTTTTGTGATGCTTCGGAGCAAGCCTGCAGTGCTGTAGCCTACCTGAGATCTGCAAGCAGCGATGGCCAAGTGCTGCTGACATTCCTCCTAGCAAGATCTAGAGTTGCGCCAAAGCGCCAACTATCAATCCTGCGACTAGAACGCTTACAGGGGCTCAAATTGCCAAGTTACTCAACATGGAGCTTACACTCGGAATCAGTAGGACTGTTTTGTGGTGTGATTCCACCACGGTACTGACTTGGCTGAACTCTGAGTCATGCTGATTTTAAGTCTTTGTCGGCACCAGAATAGTAGAAATACAGGACATGACAGAACGGCAAGCCTGGAGATATGTCGACTCAGCTCAAAACCCTGCCGACGACATTACCAGGGGAAAATCACTAGCAAGTGCTAGTGAAATTAGATGACATGAAAGCAGAAAAACCCCTCCACTCGAATAGCCTGCTACTATCTGAAACATGCAGAAGCTGTTACGCGTAGAGGACTCATTACCAGCAGACTTTAGTTGTTGCATTCCAGTTCCAGTATTCCTTTCTGCAATTGTGCATCACTGAAGTTATAATCTGTTGCAACTTTGTTTCTTTGTTGTATAAGCACAGCCGTTAGATGTGTAATTTAGTGTTGTAAGTTTACTGCCATCATTTTGTGAGAGGCTGAATGCTAAGCTAACAGTAGTAGTAACAAGGGTAAGACTATTGATTTAGCCAAACATTTTTATAAAATTATTATACAATTATTATATATTCTTCATTTTCCCATGTACCAAACTCTACAATGAATATTTACTAATGCCTGTTTTGTGCCGTCTGTCCTCCAGCCCTCTATGGCATCCTCTTCCCCAGGGCAAAAGAGGCAGCATTTTCCAACTACCGTATGTGGGAGTCTCTGGGTTTCGTCATTGCCTTTGCCTACAGTACTTTCATCTGCTTGGAGTCCAAACTGTACATCCTGCTGACTGTTCTGCTGCTAACAACAGTCACCTACCCCATCGTGGAGTACAGGGAATACAAGAATCCCACGTTGCCCATCGAGGACTGCACCACTCACAATCAAACCATTGAAACAAACGAGAAGCACATCATTGCTCAGACCGAACTCTAGAACTGGGGTTGATTTTTTACAGAGCCCCTGAGTGGTCACATCATATTTTTTTTCTAGAACGTCTGCTCGTTTTACTAAATAGTGCACAAGTTTTACTAAAACGAGCGCACGATTTAGTAAAATGGCAGCACAAACTAGAAAAAAAATATGACATGACCACTCAGGGGCTCGGTAGTTTTTAGTTTCTAATCAGATCTCTTTGTTTGTAATCCAGACTGGTTTAGTACTTTGAGATGAAATGGATTTCCTTGCTATTTTCAATAGTATATTTTTAGTTCCAAGAGATTATGATGGGATGGTCCCAACATTTCCCACCAAATTCTACATGCTCTAAAAGTTAAACCTGAGTTTTACAGAAAACCTTATTTTACTTTGTTTGATACACCAAAAGTCGTAGTGTGTGTATGTCCTGTGAGTCTTTTTCTTTCTGAATTATATTCAAAATTAGAAATAAACATATCTAAATTATATTTAACACATTAACACATTCATTGTGCAATATAAAAGTGTTAGAGGGAAATAATGTAACGAAGGAAGGTCAAAGGTTTTCTACGTTATTGGCCCTCATTTATCATCATTTTTATCATGGCATCATTGAAGAGGCCTTTTTGTAAAGGGGGCGGTCGGGGGTGGGAGCACCAGTTTGTTCAAATTTACTTGAAAACCATTAAATACACTTTTATTGATCTATTAATCACCAGTAGGAATTAAAACAACATTCAGATCTCTGGCACAACTTATGGTGTAAACAAAGTCACATTTTCAATGTAGAGGAGTAAGCTAGCTAATTAGAGTAGCGGTCCAATAGAAACCTCTAGGGAAGAGGGACTATATCACCATGCAAAATAATGCTTTGTCATTTACTTTTCTGGCTTGAGAACAAGGCCGCTAACACGTGTTGTGATGCCGGTTGCTTGCTTGTAGCACTGTTTTGTTTTTCTCCATGAAAGTGAATTTTGAAAGCCAGAAATCTCAGCACCTGGCCAAGTATTTGTTGAGCTATTTGTACAATCCTAGCAACCTCCGCAGATACATTGTGGTGATTTTTTTCATATGGGGCAAAAACTCTTGACTTATTACACCTTTAACTCTGACTTGGCCTGTTCTGTGAAGATTTGATTATTAATCAAGCCTACCAATTTTCTCAATCAATCTACACAGCTTTCAAAATGTCTTTCTGTACTTTTGTTTGATGCATATGTTTGAAATGATATTTGGAATTTTTTGTTACTGCAATGCAAAATGAAATGAAGAAAATGTGTTGTGTAAAAGTTTTGCATTGCAAAATCAAAATCTCACATATAAAGTATGTTTTTTTTAAGTGGTAATCCATGTTTCTTTTTTTATTTAGTCTCCATCTCAGTGCTCATTACTGTGGTGTCTCTGCATTGTCACACTGTGACGTCGTTTTCTTTCAGCCATGGTGGCTTTGACGGCTCATGCTAAGTACCCAGTTCTTCTATTTATTCCAAACAGACCAGAAATGTAAAATGCTTCACTTCCTGTGCGCCAGAAGATATTACCTAGGAAAGAAGAGCAAATGACCAAATGTAAATTTAATGAACTATTGGTTGAATTACTATTGTGTTATATCAATCAGAGAGGAGCAAAACAGACATTTATTTATATGACAATGTCACAGATTATTACATTAAATAACTTTAGATTTGCAATATTTTGTCATGCTGAGTTCAGTTTAAATGAGTCAAAAGTATAATTAGAGCATAGATCACATATTATAGAGGACTAGGGCAATTAAATCTACACTGGCATGTTACACACACCTGAGGAGATTGGAAGAGTAGACGTGGGAGCAGTAGACCTCCATTAATCAGAATCAGAATCAAATTTATTGGCCAAGTACATTCGCACATACAAGGAATTTGACTCGGTGACAGGCACAGCAATCAGATAAGGAAACTCAAACAATCAAACAATATATCAATATATACAATGAAAGAAATAATTAAGTATGTGTGTGTGTCTGGGGGGTCAGGGGCCTTTGTGAGGCCCACTGCCATGGGGAAGAAGCTGTTTAAGTGCTGGGAGGTTTTGGTCATGACAGAGGGGAGAAGGGAGTGTCCAGGGTGAGAAGGTTCAGCCATGATCCTTCCAGCCCGCTTCCTGGTCCTAGAAGCGTACAGGACCTGAAGCGGCGGCAGGTCACAGCCGATCACCTTCTCTGCTGACCGGATGATGCGCTGCAGTCTGGCTTTGTCCCTGGCAGTGGCACCAGCAAACCAGATGGTGATAGATGCGGTGAGGATGGACTCAATGATGGCCGTGTAGAACTGGACCATCATTATCTGCGGCAGGTTGAACTTCTTCAGCTGCCGCAGGAAGTACATCCTTTGCTGGGCCTTCTTGGTGATGGAGCTGATGTTCTGCTCCCACCTGAGGTCCTGGGTTATGGTGATGCCCAGGAATCTGAATGACCCCCAGAGTGCTGACAGGGGAGCCACACAGGATGAGGGGTGGGTGGGGGGCGGGCTCCTCCTGAAGTAGTGTTCAGCTCTAGGTTGTTATGGCTGCACCAGGAAGCCAGCCGATCAGCCTCCCTGTGGTAGGCAGACTCATCCCTATCAGAAATTAATCCAAAGAGGGTTGTATCGTCTGCAAACTTAAGGAGCTTGACGGACTGTTGACTGGAGGTGCAGCTGTAGAGGGAGAAGAGTAGGGGAGAAAGCACACAGCCCTGTGGAGCGCCAGTGCTGGTGGTCCGGGAGTCTGAGACTTGCTTACCCAGCTTTACGTGCTGCCTCCTGTCTGTCAGGAAATCAGTGATCCACCCGCAGATGGAGTCAGGCACATGCAGCTGAGAGAGTTTGTCCTGGAGGAGGGCTGGTATTATGGACTATGCCTCAATCTAAGGAGACCTCAGAGGAACTCAGGAAGAGAGGAGTGTGACTGGGGAAGGTCACAAAGTCATATCACTTCAAAATTATATTCATTAGCTAGCAAACATAAAATAAAAATGCTCTATTTAGAGCACTGTCTCACAAGGCCAGCTCTCCCTGACCTTTCTAATAAATTCAACATGAAAATTCACTTTATTTGCAAATGTACTTCACATTTTGAATCATAGGGAAAAAAGTTGATTTTGGTTGCAAAACATTTAGCTACACCAAAGGCTGGCTGACCTGATTCAGTTGTACTTGTGGTCATTTCGGTTGAGGCAGAAAGAAACAAATCTGTGAAAAAAGAGTGTGAGATGCCTTTTGCAGCCTTACAGAAAGACGGTAAGGTAGGCTCCCACTACACTTGAGTCCTGAAAACGTATTTTTGAGAGACAATTTTAGAAAGGGTGAACATGGTCTAAAATTTGTGTCATGTTTTGTTTTTCACTATGTACGTGCACGTCAACATCCAGCTTGCATTTCTTTTGGTGCATGTCGCCCCTGGCTACACTCCCAAGACTTGAGGATTATGGCTTTTGGATGGAAGGACCAGTGTGTCCTTTGGACCAGTTAGTTCTGCATCACACATGCGAAGCAAAGCAGAAAGCAATTACATGCAGACAAAACTCCATCGGTAGTTCAGTAGATTGTTCACGATGTTGACAAACTAGCAATCTCTGTTCTTGAGGATTCGTTCCCTCCAAGAAAGAATGCATCTGACACAAGTATCGCCTTGGCATTCTTGGTATTGATGATGACCTCACGACTCACACCATCCTCACATACCTTACCCCCATAAGTGACGATCAACACTGCATTATGTCTTCACTTTAAATCTAATGAACAAGTCCAACACACAAGCTAAGCAGTACTGACGCGTTAGGCTTTATAGCCGACACAGTAGCTCCCATTACTGATCAAAGGTTGCTGACGATGAAGTAAAGAATTTACAGACAATGCATTTCGTTTCAAATGGTGCTTTTATTGCAATGTGTTGCATTCTCACATTCAAAGATGTTATAGATTTGTTAGTCAAAGCATCATTTCCTCAAGGTTGGCATCCTCACCTTGGAAAAAAGCAGAGGGACCAAATGCATGAGGTGTCTGTGTTTGAGTGTAGTAGAGAGGTGTGTGTAAACTTGAGCAGCCACGAACATATGAATGAACAAACCTCCAAAACTATGGACAAATTAGACTTTCAGTAGATGCAAAAGACTTTTGTTTTAATCGTCAAACAAAAAGTTTTTGTTTGTTTATCAGCCTACAGGGCTCTCACTCCCTGCAGGGACTGGACCCGGCCTGAGACTGATTGTCTACGACATTCCAAAGAAAAGGTAGATTTCTTTAATTCACGTCACACACCTGAACAGGGGTCGGAGGTGTTAAGAGAGAGAGAGAGAGAGAGAGAAAGAAAATATAACATGCATAAAATTCTCCCAGATGAACATCATCATCATTCATATTGTCCCATAATAGCTGCTCCGATGCCTCTTTAAAAACAAACTTTACACGAGTGTAATATACAAAACTGGACAAAAATGAGTAAAATGTATAATATATATTTATTTATATTAATTTGTACAGGGGAGAAAGTGGAACCTTGGTCTTTTTTTTTTAAATTTTTTCTCAAATTCTCCAGAGAAAGCATCATTGCCCACCCCCCCCCCCCCCCCCCCAAAACAACAAAAACAAAGTGGTGGAGATAATAAGCCTTCTTTAACATCTCTGAACCACATCCAACCTCAGTCCCAATAAGGCAGCACTTACAATACTTGACAAATATTGGATCAGTAAACTGATGCTCTAGTAACTTTCAGACAGAAAGCTGTTTTTAAAGAGATTTAAAATACCTGCATTAGGAATGGGTGGGAATTACTACTTAAACGTCTATGGACAGGTAGTTTTAGCGGTGCACCGATACCATTTCTGACCAACTGGAAGTAAGAATACCGATCAGAGTGCTGCGTTTGCGTTTGGCATTGACAATTTTGGCTATGCTTTAGGAAATAGTGGAAAAAGTGATCTTCCCTTCCGTTTTTGTAGTGGAATTAACCAATTAGCATAATTTTAGCGTCAAACTGCTTCATGCTAGCACTCACTTCCTGGTATTTGTGGCCTTCGCTGATGCCACGTGTGAATATCTACTCCTGGCATCGGCCCGATCCCGGTATCAGTGCACCACTAAACATTCTACATTAGGCAGCACATACTCATGACAAGACAGTGTGAGGAAACAGGCAACAACGTTAGAGTGTAGTCATTTATATGTCAGTGCACAACTGTTGCTAGATAGCAAGAAGTTAAGTCTTACACAGCCAGGTTTTTGTGACTTTTACTGATACAAGTGAGCGTCCGCCTTGGTTTAAGGAAAAACACGTTCAAAGTTATGGGAGAGGAAACCGAACGCAAAGTGCGAGCAGGAATGTTTTTAAAAAGAGTTCAAGCTGCGGGACATTTAACCGTAAGCCTAGCATCAACTGATGGCAAAAGCGGAAGGGGGTGAAGGTGGGGGGGGGGGGGGGGGGGGTCACCTGAAGAAGATCGGCATAGTAATTATACTGAGGATCGGTTGGCAGAGAGAAAGCGAGAGAGAGAGAGAGAGAGAGAGAAAGAGAGAGAATTACATTACAAAGAAGGTAAAGAGTGTACAATATTTCTTTAATCATCACTTGGATGATGGGTATCCATTACAACCAAGTTCTTTACCAAGAACCTGAGCAATTCAAGGATTCCAAAATGAAAGTAGTAAAGCTAACTAACTTTCTTGGTACATTCAGGGGATATTTCTTAGTCTATCTCCAAATAGTGATCGGATTGAAACGGTAGGTTTCTGATGGCCTCTTTACTCCAAGTAAATCTGATATAAAGTGCAAAACTAGATTGTATTTGCAAATTCCTGGAATAATTTGATTAATCGTCTACATATGTAAAAAAGTCATGTAAAATACAGTAAACTTGTTTTTTTTTCTCTATAAAGGTGAAGATTAAAAAAAACCCTGCTTAACAAGGTCATTATCATTAAACAGCAAAGGAGCAATCTTCTCTGCAGAAAATATATACAAGAGGCACCTCAATTTTGGTATAAAGTATTCAGCTAATGGAGAAAAAAAAAGCAGATTTTTCATGCGCTTCATCTGAGATTAATAGCTAACAGAAGTCGTCAGATACAAGAACTCTAAATTCACTGACAGGGGAATTGACAATACCACTATTTGTTGGCATTTTGTGTAAATTAAAAAGTAACATCTTATGAAAGTCACCGATTTAGATTCTAATGTCACTCCTGTGTTTTAAATACAAATGTCACTCCTGTGTTTTAAATACAAATGTCAATGTAAGGAAAATGCTCGTTTCAGTAAGGTGCATAGCTAGCTGTTGCAATGTTTCTTTCTCCCTGTAAACAAATGGTAGCACTTCAGGTTCAAAAAGACCTCATTGGCAACACGGAGACGTTTCTAAACGGATCTAACTTTTGGATCGACCGGGCGCACGTCAAACGCGATGTTGTCGATAGGCCACCTTTGAGGACAAATCATGTCTAAAAAAAAAGAAAAAAGAAAAAAAAGAAACAAACACAAAAGGGAAAACATGCTAAACCTAATCTATTGTTATCGTCAAGCTACATCTGCAGAACTTGGCTATAGGGGGTTAAAATTAGCTCCATCAGATCCAAATGAACAAAGGGCGCTACATTATGTATTGTCCAGTGGTGATGAGACTTGCATATGATATCCATCAAACATCTTGAAGCTTTGGTCATTTACTTTTGACAAATGCAAAAAAAAGGCTACATCAGTCAGACAGTCTTGGAAAAAAAAAAAAAAAAAAAAGCCCACTCATATAGTCAGGCAATGCTTCTCCATAAAACCAAGGCTCCACTCTCCCACATCTGCTTAAACTTTTGACAACAGAGAAAATTAAATAATATGGCCTTTTTTTTTTTCTTTTTTAAATTAACCCGTACAAAAAAAAGCCAGTCCACACTGCTTCTCTCTCAGTAAAATAACATTCAGCAGTCGCTAAACCATTCTCTGGCATAGTTATCTGAACACCCACAGGTACTGTGCAGGGTCTAAAAAAAAAAAAAAAAAAGTAAAAGAAGAAAAAAAGAAAAAAAAGAAAAAAGAATCAAACCAGGACATCTTCGTATTTTCCATCTTAAGAGAACACCAGATATACAGTATTAATCACTTACACACATACATACGCACTCGCTGATAGTCATTTACATACATACATCAGAAAAAATTATATATATAAAAAAAAAAAAAAAAAGTAGAAAATAAAAACATGAAATAAAAACATGGAGGCGAGTTATTTACCACAAACTCGGAGCACTACTTTTTTTTGTTGATTCTGAACAAATACATATTCACATTTGTCTGTTATATAGATCATGTTAACATCTTGAACCAATGTTAGAAAATACTTAACCTTGTACCTGTTAATTGTAGTGAGGAGGGACTGTCTTTTCCAATGAATGGCTCTTGCATAAAAAAAAAATGGTTACATGTGCACTGTATTTGGCATGTATTCATCATATAGGTTGACAGAGTTGCTGTTGAATTTCTGCATTTAATAGGGTTGTATAGGATACCATTTATATAGGAACGCCTATTCCACAGTGAAGAGAGAAGGTGGGGGAGGGGGGGAGGTTTACATTACAATATGCATAAAAAGAAACTTTTCTGAATGACATTTCTGAGTTAGGCGAAATCATCAGGTAGAGCAGATTAACGTACGGAGGTTGAAAGGACCCTTCCAAATTACATTCTTCCCACTTTGTGTTGCTTTCTGTGTCTTGCTGAGATGACTGGATATTTACATCGACCAAACAGTGGCACAGGACTGTCTGACCGTCGCCGTGCGTTCACACCGCGAGCGATACAAGTCACCGGGGGGTCCATTCGTTTCCTATAGAATCCATTTTCCTCGTTTCCCTACTGATGTGATTTCGTTCTATGAAGAATACCTTGAATACTTTGATTTGAAAGACGTCAGGAATAAACGTCACAAAAACAATGTTTGGATTACGGTTGCATCCGTCGTTGGGGTCGATGGATCGGCTCTGAAGTTATTACCTCAACCAAGGTTATGTTTTCACCCCTGTGGGTTAGCTTGTCTGTCAGTGGGATATTTCAAAAACTTAGGAATGTATTTCCAGATTTGGCCTTGGGCGGAGGATTGACTTGATTTTGGTGATGACTGGATCTGGGATTTCCATAATCATTTTTTAGCCAACTATGAAACTAATGGCGATACTGCAGGATCAAGAAATCAATTTAATTGGAGAAGTTGGAGATTTTTGCTGAGCAATGGTGGACGTTTACGCTCTCCAATTGCCTTCTACTTTAGATTCTTTCCTTTTATTTTAATGCTACCTAATTAGCACCTGTTAGGTAACTGTGTTATGACGTAATGGCTATGAAAGGCAACACCAAAGCAGTGAAAAATACATGATATGTATACAGAGCCTTTGTAGCTGCACGAGACCAATACATGGATGCAATCAGAGTGTCTTGCACAGCCCACAATCGGTCAGAATGGAGCGACCCATCAACCAGGACGCTCGCAGTGTGAACGCACGGTCAGACATGCCTCTCAACTACAAAAGGAAACTTAAAGAATATCAGAAAGATCTCTCCATTCAGTTACAGAGTAGTGAGGTAATAAAAAGGTGCTCCAAAATCTATTGATTACATATCAACATGCCTTTCTAATCATAAATATATATACGCAGGGAAATATAAAAATAAACGCAACAGCAAAGCATCACTTGAACGACCTTAAAACTGATCTCAGCAATTATTGGTAAATCATTTACAATGTTATCTGCTTAAGGACGAGTTTTCCTGCTTTTAGGGCTTAAATTCTGAAGCAAGTTTTAAAAGGTGGTGACTGCTCATGGGCCACTGTTTGGGTATGAAGTGCATGCACACGCATGCACACGCTCGCTCGCTCGCTCACACACTCACACACTCACACACACACAGCATTTCAGCTGCACACAAAGTGGTTCTCACATCATACAACACTGGAGGAGTCGGTAGGGACTTGGTAGGTGGAATGTTGACCTTGCATACTATCCCTCTGTATTTGGGTAAGGCTGTACACTTTGTAAAGATTTGCACAGGACTAGTATTATGTGGGGACCTCGTGGAATTACTGAATTACCCCCAACCTCAATACAATTATACAATGTAAAGATTTTACAATTTCATCACTTGCAATGCAATTGCAAAAATGCAATTCTATAGCTTTAACTACTGGATCCACTTCCCATGACGAGAGGGAAATTTTGCATCACTAAGAAGAAGAGGAAATTGGGGACCAAAACCAAACTGAAATTACTCAGTTCGATTAGTAGAGATTAGTGTTATCAGAGGATTTGCGCTGGAATTTTTACTTTACAAATGACATAATCCTGGACACCCCCAGGTAATATTAGCCCTGTGCAATACAAACCAGGTATCCTTTTAATAAAGCCTTTGGGTATAGTGTCATGGCATCACACCCAGACTGAGTCTTAAACTGACTAACCAAAATAGATGAGATTTTGATATTTTATATGCATCAAAACATGTGTCTGATATAAAGACCATGTTTTTCTGTACCCCTACAATAATTTTGCAGTGTACAGTATATTTGGGGGGGGGGGGGCCCATTCTGCAGGCATGGCCTAGGTTTTCTCCTTTCTATATACCTGGTCACGTGTACAAAAAAGAAAAAGTAGCACATCTATTTTGCGTGTGAAAGTGAATTGCTATCAACAGAGGTCTGTTATCGCTGAGAGAGACAGTGTCTGACTGGGCAACAGTAGTCAACAGGAAACTGTAGTGTGTAGCCAGTGGAGTGAAGTCTTCATCAGGGGGGGGGGGCCAGAGGTGGAGGGGGAAAGAGGAGGGTTGAATCGCAAAAAAAAAATAAAAAATACAATCCTCTAACAGGTTTGGAGGCGAGGAGAAAAAACAAAAAGAAAATATTATATAATAATACTTTTTTTTTTTTGCAACTCAACCCATCTTGTTTTGATTTAATTTCAACTTCAAAATTAATTAGCAATCACATCTTTGTTAGAAACTTCTATTACTAAAGCCTCTACTTAAAATGTCATTATACAGGAGTAATACCCCAAAGTGCATTGTTCACCGGGGATTATGGGTAGAGCGTTGATGTGGTTCGGTACCACTGGCATCACCAAAGCACACATAATCAAAGTTAAGAATGCCCTTTAGGGTATTACCGTTTTTATACAATGGTTACAAACGAATGTGTACTGTCTGAAAAGTTTTCTTCAAAGTAGTGTACATACATGAGAATTAAAAAAAAAAAAAAAACAGGAGAAAGCAAGAAAGATGGCTAACTAGCTCCCTGGTTACCGCAGGACTAAGCAAAGCAACCAGCTCCATTTTTCATAAAGTGTGGCGAGTTGTAAGCGCTGAATGGGACGCCAAAGGGAGCAAGAGCTTATCTATTTTCAAATGAATCGCTTAAAAAATTCCAGATTTTTCACATTTTTTTAGAAGATGGAATCATTTACTCCTCAGCGGTGAGATTTAGCGGTGTTACATTATCATGATGCCAAAATAACCTTAAAAAAAACATGAGCTGACATTATTAGAATCTCCATTAAAAAAAACAAAAACAAAAGGAAACAAAAAAAAACCCTGGATCAAATCACATTGTATATAGTTTTGCTGTTCCGAGGAATCAATCAATTACACTTCTTTGAAAAGGAAAGCAGTTAGAAGAGTCAGCTCATCCCCAAATCTTTGTCCTTCTGTACTGTACAATACTACCCGCCTGCATGGTGCACATGGCAAACAACACTGATAGGCCAAGAGATAGCATGAAAGATAGAGAGAGAGAGAGAGAGAGAGAGAGAGAGAGAGAGAGAGAGAGAGAGAGAGAGAGAGAGCCCAACAGGGCTCTGTATTCACAGCTGCTGAGGTGAGGGGTAAAATGTGAAGGACAGACAGTTAAATAATAATAACAGTCTTTTTTTTTTTTTTACTTTGAAAAACCTCCTCCCAGGGGAGAAAGACACACAAGTTCTTAACTGAGCAGCATCCTGTCTGTCTCCCATCCATCCATCAACCCATCCGTTCTGGCTGTTAAAACGAAGCTTGTTCTGATGACGACGATGATGATGAAGATGACGACGATGAGAGCAGAAATTTGTTTTAAAACAAAACAAAAAAAATAATTCAACAAAAACACAGACAACGTAGTAGAATAATACGTAGAAGAAGAAGTAGAGCTTGGGAAACTCAAACTTCCACCAGGCACTGCAGCTGAGAGAGAGGCAGTCACAGAACCAGCTGAAACTGAGCTTCTATCCCACAATGCCACAGAGGTCTGAAACCTTAACATTCCCATATCGCTGAGACACAGGTAGGAAAACAAAACAAAACAAAACAAAACAAAAAAAAAAAGCCAGAGGTGGTGCTCTCTGGGACGCTCCCACACTAAACTCCGGGCTCAGCTGTATGCTGCCGCTCGTGCTCCCAAGATGCACTGCTGCTACGACGGCCCGACAGAAACCAAATCCAATCAGGAGCAAAAAGGAGGCTGGTCCTGATTTGACAATGACGACAACTCGGCAAAATCTACAATGATGTTGCAAGTTGTTGATTCTTTTTCTTGGGGTCAGGAAGCAGAAAAGTAGGTCACCAGGAATGAGCAGCAAGACAACACTGCCTTTAATAGGCTGAGGCAGACAGACAGGTTGTCAGACAGATTAGACAGACAGGCAGGTTCAATACACTGCTGCTGCTTCTGACTCCAGTCTCTCCTACAAGCATCAGGGGTTAAAACCAACTGAAGTCCCCCCCCCCCCTCGTAGAAGTAGTTAGGCTGTATAACACCAATACCAGCCAGACCTCTCAGAGCCTGTTCTGTGGCCATCCAAACATCCATCCAAATCCAAAAAGGTGAGACAGAGAGAGCGATGGGTCTGGTGCACCGACCTCCGAGGACGAGGAGCGGTAAAAGAAGTAGAAGAAGAGGAGAACCGAATGGGAGGGGGGTCTGGTCGGGCCGGGTTGAGTTGGAGAGGAGGGTGTCACTCGGTGAGCAGCTGCTGGAGGAGGCTCTTCTGCTGGGCCTGGTTGTTCTGGGAGCCCTGCGGCCCGGGGCCCTTCTGGGAGGCCCCACCTCCCATTGAGCCCTGGTTCAGGTAGGAGTCGCTGCCAACCAGGTTCACTGTGCACTGGACATCTGCAAACACCTGAACCTGCTGCACCTGCAGAAATGGAGTAAAACCGGTAGAGGATCCACGGGCCTTGGTAAGCTTGCAAAACCAGCATATTATTGACACCAGGAAATACAATATTTATGGATATGGTGCTTAATGTGTCATGCATATTGTATTAACCCATGTGGGTCACATTTAATGTGAACTGGAAGTGGAAGTAATAATATACAATACAGGAAAATAAAACCGACACTATGCTCCCATTCACATCTTTTGGTGAAATTACACAATTCGTAGCATTAGCCTTATTTCGTTTGCTTTCCTTTCCAACTCCGCTTTCACTAAATATCACCTAATGTTTAGACTCTATCAATACCACTATCTAGTTTGATATTTCCATCCAAATGAATTCGAAAAATAAGCTTGTCATGGATGGAGGATGGACAGTTGAAAACCAACCAGACAACGAAGACTGGACAGGTCTGGCAGGTTGAGAGTCACTAACCTGCTGGTCGCTGCACATTGAACTGACGTTGCTGAGGTTGCTGCTGCTCATGCCAACAGGCTGCCCCATGGGAGGTAATGAGCTGACGCCTCCAGACCCTCCGGCCATGGAGACAGTGATGCTCATGTTGTTGTAAACTCCCTGCTGGCCAAAGGTCTGACCTGCACTCTGTCCCGACTGGCTGAACAGGCTGTGGCACACCGAAACAATAGAGACAGGACGTTACACTGTGTTCGGGTGAAAGGGTTCCCCTTAAAACAGCACGTCATAGAACTCCCCTTACAGGTAAAACTAGCAACATGCTGCACCATGTACAACATGGAAAACTCCAGTTATTGGTAAATGTTGTGTTTGAGGCTTACATACGTATGCTTCTTAAGGCTTAAAGAAATCTTAAAAAGATTCACATTTTTACGTTCCCTCAGAAATAAAAAGGGATTTTTACAGTCATAATTGCCTCCACTCAAGAAATAACAAAATATTATAATATCGAAATGTGAACCCAATATCGTGTACCGAACTGTGAACTGAATGTATCATCCTGAATAAGTGACCTATTTGTAAAATTCCCTGTTTTCCCTAGAGAATTCAGCAAATTCCCCAATTTTCTGCTGGAATACACCTCTCAAAAATCCATGATATTCCAGGAATTCCATGACCAGTGGGAACCTTGTACATAGAACTTATCATAGAACAATATTATTCAGATATTTCTGGAATCCTTGCTAATCCAATATCAACTTGATATCATCATTTGGATACTGGAGATCTATCTATCTATGACACTGAAGACTGATTTATACTTGGCTCCCCTGAAATCCACATGAATTGTAGGTGCAGGAAATTCATGCCATAGGTCAGGATAGGATAAAAGCAGTGGTTCTTGGATTCCAGAGATGATTTTTACTGATCGCAGGGCCAATTTAACTCCTCATTCTGCGTGCCGCCTCACCTGTTGCTGCCCATGCCCGTCTGTTGCCAGCTCTTCATTTCCGGTGACTGATAGCCAGGAGGTGGGGCTTGCTGAAGAAGAGGACTCTGGGAGGTGGAGTTTTGAGGGGACAGCAATGGGCTGGTGGGGCTGAGCTCAGGAGCGAAAGACGGGTCTTGCTGGACCATACCTTTGACAGAAGTAAAAGACAAAAAGTTAGCAAAGAGGCACTGGAGGATAGTTGTGTTGAGGCATAGCATCACTGTTTTTATGGTGCTATAGGTCACAGTTTTTTTGATTTTTTCCCAGGAAAGACCTACCTGACAACAGGTGACAACAAATGTCTTGAACTGACTATAGGTTAAATCACTATTATGTTATATCAATCAATAGAGTAGCAAAACAGACATTTATTTATATAAAAATTCCAAATGCTTTTTTTAAAACTTCACTGTATTACTTTAATTTCACATCAAATGACTGTTGGGGATGTTTCCCTTGGACTCACCAGACCCTCCAAACTGCTGGAACAGCCCCTGCTGCAACGCAGAGTTTACGGTGCTGCCAAACTGGCCCTGCATGCCCCCTATCAGCGCCTGGTTCCCCAGGGGAACTCGTCCTGACACTTTGGTGTCCAGGGGGCCCCCTGACATGGGGCTGAAGTGGCTGGGTGAGGTAGGGGGGTTTCCCGCCATTGGACTGTAGCCTGGCGGGAATGTGAACTGCTGCTGTTGTTGCGGTTGGGGTGTCGTGGGGGGACCCTTTGGGACCCTGGCAGCTCCCATGGGTCCGACAGCTCCAGTCGGCCCCCCTGCCATGCCCTGTCTCATCAGCATGACCTTCTGCTGGAGCTGGAGCTGGAGCTGGCGTTGGCGGTGTTGGAAGCTGTAGAGCTCCCTCTGACGCTGGGCCAGCATCTGGGCATTCAGCGGCGGCTGCTGAGAGGGAGGGAGTAACAGATGGCGGTAAACAAACAATGTAAATGAAAAAAACACATACCACATTATTCATGTTTTACATTATCATACAGGGGATCTGCAGGTTTCAGAAAGCCAATCTTTTTAAGAGCTTTTAATGCTACCTGGAGTTGGATTTAACACCAATTTAATAACCACAATAAAGAATAAAAACACTATTTCTGACTGGACATAGCTAATGAATGTTCTGAAATTAAATAATACAATAAAAATAATAAATAATTAAATAAAAATGGGCAGTAAAAAAAAAGTTTAAGGTTTGGCATACACCCCTGTTCTGTCTAACAGTGGACATGCATGTGGGTCAAACTGTGACCAACTGGAAGTGCCTGTAATATAATACAACATAAGAAAATAAAACCAACACTACTGCCGGTCCCATTCACATGTTTTAGTGAAACTACATAATTCTTGGTATGTTAAGTATCTGTCAATACCACTGTTTAATTTGATGGTTTCATCTATATGAAAATGCATTACACAATGACCCCTACAATTACTGTATTTTAAACGTTTTAATACTTTTTAAGGCCATTTAAAAACTTAGACCTGCAGATATTCTGCCATACATGACAATTTTCTGCAAATGAGAAAGAACACATTCTTTCTCGTCAGTTACACATTCATAACAAGTAAATCCTTGCTAATACTTTTTTTTGGAAGGATTGGTGGAGGTAGGGACTGAACAGAAGGCATCGGTAGGTAAAACAAACAGGGAAAACATCTCATTTAACTTTCCAAATGACATGAACTGTAGTATGATAAAACAAGTATAGATTCTTTACAGTTCCACAGTGCATTTGTGACAATGATGTATAGTTCTTCTGAATAGGCATTGTGGGAGTTGTGTGAAGATTAATAGTTACATTTTCACAATAGTAGAACTTTTACTTCCTTTTATTAAAAAGAAAGAAAATGATTTTTACCACACTGTGATGTAGATGTACTGTGAGAATGTATTTAGAATTAGAATGTATTTCTTAACAAGTGAAAACTAGCCTATAGTTACAAGCTTGCCATGTGGGAGCGTATGGTTATCTTGCATATATTGAATATTGTTTATACAAAAGTATGACAACTTTATTTTAAGCAAAAGGAAACCATCATTTGAAGGAGTAGAAAAATAAATGATTTAATTTAATTAGTAATTTTTTACTACTACTACCTGGATCTGTCTGCAGTATTCGAAACGGTGAACCACCAGATCCTCCTCTCCACCCTTGAGGGGATGGGTGTTTCAGGCTCTGCACTCCCCTGTTTGCATCCTACCTGACGGGTCGCTCCTACCAGGTGACGCTGAGAGGGTCTGTGTCAGAACCACGCAGGATGACTACTGGGGTTCCGCAAGGTTCGGTTATGGGTCCTCTTCTTTTTTCCCTCTACACAACATCTCTTGGTTCTGTTATCCACTCCCATGACTTTTCCTACCACTGCTATGCCGATGACACCCAGCTGATCTTGTCATTTCCCCCCTCTGACACACAAGTGGAGGCATGCTTTGCTGCGTGCCTGGCAGACATCTCGGAGTGGATGTTGATGCACCACCTGAAGCTCAACCTGGACAAGACTGAGCTGGTGTTCCTCCCGGGGAAGGGTTGTCCAGACCATGACCTGGCCATCACCATTGACAATCCTGTGGTGACGTCAACTCGGACTGCGAGGAATCTGGGTGTGACCCTGGACGACCAACTGTCGTTCTCGGCAAACATCGCATCAGTGACACGCTCCTGCAGATTCCTACTCTACAACATCAGGAGGATTCACCCCTTCCTCACTGACAAGGCGGCGCAGGTGCTCATCCAGACTCTTGTCATCTCCCGCCTGGACTACTGCAACTCCCTCCTTGCTGGTGCCCTGGCGTCTGCCATCAGACCTCTGGAGCTTGTTCAGAAAGCTGCAGCTCGTCTGGTGTTCAACCGCCCTAAGTTCTCCCACACAACTACACTTCTCCGTTCTCTACACTGGCTCCCTGTAGCAGCTCGCATCCAGTTCAAGACCCTGGTGCTATCCTATAAGGCAGTGAAAGGAACAGCTCCTTCTTACCTTCAGGCTACGGTCAAGCCTTACAACCCTGTGGAATGAACTCCTCACTGATTACTCACTTATGATTTCTGGTGACTAGCAGTTCTCTTGCCTACCTATGTTGAATGCACTTATTGTAAGTCGCTTTGGATAAAAACGTCTGCTAAATGCCTGTAATGTAAATGTAATGTACTACTACTACTACTACTACTACTACTACTAATAATAATAAACTTGCTGTTACACAGATCATTCCTATCACTTAAATTTTAAGTTAAATTGATTACTTGACCTTTAAAACATCCCAATAGCATTTGGAATCAAGTCTCTATCTCCCTTAGTTTTGGTTAAAAAAACGATTTATCGTCTAATGGTGGAAATCCCTGATTCGGATCACTACCAAAATCTAATGAATAGCTCCTTGGTCCAGAGCCAAATCTGTCCACCAAATTTTATGGAAATGTGTTAATACGTTTTTTTTTTCTCATAAGAACTCTTTCCAGCCCTGGTGCAGAGAGACAGTGGGTGGGTGGGTGTGGGGGGGTATTTGCTGGCACTGGGACTCACTTGAGAGGGCATCTGAGGCTGCTGCACCCCCTGACGAATCCCCATGTTAACATGCTGGGCTCCTCCTGGAAACTGACTCATGGCTGCCAGCCTATTCTGGAGCTGGGACAGAGAGACAGATAGACAGAGAGAGAGAGAGAAAAAGAAAAAGAGACAAGGGGGGGTTAGACACGTATATGAGGGATGAAGAGAGAGGAAGATAATAGAAAGAGTAAGAGGTCAAGGCATGAAGGGAGGTGTGAAATGAATGAAAGGTCATTAACAGGAGAAGACAGGGTTTCATAGACAGGGAAGTGAGTCACTGGCAGAGGCAAAAAAAAAAAGGAAAGGGAGAGATGGAGACAGAGTAGAGTGATACGTGACAGCGAGGGAATGAATAGGAAGCAAGGGAAGACTAGTGATGAGGGGAGGACAGGAGGGAGGAGAGAGGGGTGGAAGATTTGATGAGGAGAGCAGAGATTAAATACAGAGTGAAATACATTGATGGACTGACGCTGTGTAGAGAGGGATGAATCACGCAAATTAAATTATGAAAATATAGCTTTAGCAGAAATAATCTCATTGGTTGAGTTTAACCTCAATGGGTGAAGCCAAAGAATGAGAGTTTCTCAAAGCGGAACACAAAATAAAAATATCAATTTCAATGAGTATGGCATTCATGATCTTGGAAGGTCAGCAGGCTAGCTATCTACCTTATTTAGATAGCTATAGCTAATGTGGCTAGTTTGAACTTGGAAGGTCAGCTAGGCTAACTAGCTAACCCACATAAATTACAATGCATTTTTTCAGTTAGTAGCAAGAGCGCTAGGCTTCATAATGTTAGCTACCTCCTCTCTTACCCCTTGCCTTTTTCATTGGGCTTTACTCTAAGATTAGTTATGCTGTGGTCATGTTGGATTTACCTTAAATACAAGTTCCTCTCTGGGAAAAAACTATTCAACTCTGCCTCCTAGGGATAATGACAAGTAGGATGTGGGATTTTTTTTTGTAGGCTCCGATATGTCCTGCTTGGCGTCACAAATCATGGAAATGTCAACACTGGCAACATACGTTGGCAGTGTAAGATAAAAATCCAAACTATCAGTGATATTCACACTAATACAATCAATTTTACTAAAAAAAAAAGCAAAAGCAATATCTGCTGTAGTTCATTTTGGTTGATTTTAAATTTATAAATACATTTTTATTTGACTGTGGGCATTCCAATTCCAATGAGTTAAACACATGAACACGTGAAGTTGTAGCAACGAGTGTCATCCCGTTCTTCCTGGGACCCTGCATTAGCTGTGGTTCTTTGGCTCTGCCCATTGAGGTTTAATTCAACCAATGAGATTATTTACGCCTATAGAGCAGCTCCGCCTCCGAGAAATGTTTATATAAATAAAACTTAATGAATCACAAGAGTGATGGGAGGGAATAAATGACCAAAGGAAGTGAATAACAGAGGAACTGATGAAGAAAAAAGGGAGCAAGGAACTTATGTGGCATCTCATAGATGAGGCAGGAGACTTAAAGTACAAAGAAAGGGATTTCATTCAGCAGAAATACAAATAACTTATCTGTAGACTTTTTCAACATTAACTTTGAGAAGTTTGTATCTGTAGCATTCTGACCTTAACTGAGGCACATAAAATTTGTTCTACACCCCATAATGATTAAACTATACCAAACCTGGAGGTTTCGAGTCTTAATGAAATGTTTTACCAAGCTGAGAAGTATGTCCTATTAATTCAGCAATATTCAATAAAATTGGACCTTGTATATGTGTGTCCATCCTCTTCCTCCTGTCTCAATCAAAACTGTGCAAAGATACCTCACATTTATCAAACATTTACAGCTTCAAAAGAGAACACAACCTGATAAAAAAGATAAATCAATCACTTCTTGTGTGTTTTCAACTACTCAACAATTATTGAACTATTATTCTGGTCTTCAATTCCCTGTGCTGACTAGGGATTAGCTACCTGCTGTAAACCGTAACATTTACAGGGGGACTGGGAAAACTGAAAGAAAGAAAGATAGACAACCACCATGTCCTCACCTGCTGGGGGCCTTGCAGCCTTTGCTGCAGCTGCAGTCGCAATTGGTTGGGAGGCAGCCGTAGCTGAGTGCCCATCCCCTGTGGTCTGGTCATACCCGGCCTCAGCCCCATACCCATGGTCCCACCCGGAAAAGCCCCTCGGGCAGCTCCAAGCCCCAGCCCCTGTGGCCCCACTGTGGCCAGCTCTGGAGGGAACTGAGCTTGTGGGGCTGAGGTGAATTGAGAGGGGTAGCCGGGTGGTTTGGGGTCCATGGAGATTGGGGTGGCAGGGGGGGGCTGGGAGGGGAAGCGTTGGGGGAGAGGGTCGAAACAGCCGCCCTGAAGAGAGAGGAACAAACATGGAGAAGATGTTAAAGGGGGGGTATTGTACTAATTTTGGGCTATTTAAACTGTTCCTGGGGGTCTTTACAAGACGTTTGTAAGTCTATAGTATATATCAAAAAAAATCCTAAAACCAGCTTCTGTGGTGTGTGTTTCAGTCTCTCATTTTCTCCATTGTAAAGAACAGGCTGTTTTGAGGGCGTGGTGGTTGTTATGGAAAACGGCTTATTCCTGGCACTTATACATGTTCCACAGGAAATCATTTACCTAAGCAGCTGAGAAAATTTGAAATCTGGAAGTCAACCCGTTTTTCTGTATTTTCCTTTTTCTAAAAACGGTGCCAAAGATAGGAGAAAAACAGGCCGTTTCAGAAAGTAGCCCCTTTGGACGTCATAACGGGCTAATCCAGCCCCTCTCAGAGCATGCCCACGCCCAGGTGAACAACCAATCCCATTTACGGCATTACCAATCCCATTTACGGCATTACGGCAGCGCCGCAAGCCGTTGCTTATGGTGCATTCCATTGTACTCGGAAATTGATAATTCTGAGTAGGTATTCCTAACTTCCAATCTAAATGTGTTCCAGTGCATCTGCTCGGGAAAACATAATCGCCCGCAGCAAACTCATGTTTGTATGGCAAGTCTCAGAATGTTACAAGCATCTAAACTCAACATCAACTACTACAGCGCCATTAGTGAATAGAATCGGCGCATATCACATTCGGACGCCGTTTTTTCCGAGTACACTGGAATGCACCATTACTTTGCGACGAGTGAAGCTAAAACAACAACATATCTAGGGCGATATATCAACTCTCCAGTTATTATTTTGTAGGATGCAGGCAGCAACATAGATCCCTGCACAGTCTCCCAACACGTGAAAATGCCAGGACAGAGTGGATTAATTTTATTTTCAACGGCAACGGCTACAGTTTTTTCTGTGTGTGATGATCACTCGTCAGACTGCTTGAGCAACGGCAGGATTAGCATCTAAATTGAAGCTTAAAGATGGAGCAATTCATAAGGTACGTGACCCAGCTGCAAAATTAGAATCTGTAAGTGTCACCATGTTTTGATTTAATTTACCAAATTAGTCTGGTTAGTATATTCACTGCTGGTTAGCTAACAAGCTAGCGGGGCTAGCCACGGGCTTGTTGGGCGTGGAAGAAGTAAGAAAACTAAAGCTGGAGTCATTAAAAGTAAAGTAAAGTAAAAGTAAAGTTATTGGTTGGAGTCAGGACTCATCTTTAAGTTATTTGTTGGGACCAGTGTCTGTTTTATAAGTCTGTCGAACGTGTCAGGCTTGGTAAACTTTAGCCACCATTAGTACAATCGCGTTTGGTTGTTTGCACTGCGCTGTTTGGATGCAAATAGATTGCATCCAATAATATATTGGCTAACTAGCTCAACAAAATTGTCAATCCTAGCTTGTCTGCAAGTTGTATTCAATAAGCTTATGGACATGAGCCATAAACAGACCGGCTACAGCAGAGAGTGTCGCTCACACACCCACATACACAAACACAAGGCACGAAAGTACAATATTACACAAAATTGTTATCATTGAGAAACTAAGTGGAACCGCCTCAGCTGCCTCTTCCCATTCTGGGTTAGACTCCGGCTCAAACATGTACGGTCTCAGTGTTGGTTCTGGAGCAGTCGCCATGGTTATGGTAGATTTCTGCATCAAGCTTATTTGTTTACCTTGAGCAGCATGAGCGCTCTGCTCTCCGTGGAGGTTGTATGTAATGAGCACTGCTCTGATTGGCCGCCTCACGCTGTGAGTGAGGTGTGAGGCGGCCAATCAGAGCAGTGTGAGCGACACTCTCTGCTGTAGCCGGTCTGTTTATGGCTCATGTCCATAAGCTTATTGAATACAACTTGCAGACAAGCTAGGATTGACAATTTTGTTGAGCTAGTTAGCCAATATATTATTGGATGCAATCTATTTGCATCCAAACAGCGCAGTGCAAACAACCAAACGCGATTGTACTAATGGTGGCTAAAGTTTACCAAGCCTGACACGTTCGACAGACTTATAAAACAGACACTGGTCCCAACAAATAACTTAAAGATGAGTCCTGACTCCAACCAATAACTTTACTTTACTTTTAATGACTCCAGCTTTAGTTTTCTTACTTCTTCCACGCCCAACAAGCCCGTGGCTAGCCCCGCTAGCTTGTTAGCTAACCAGCAGTGAATATACTAACCAGACTAATTTGGTAAATTAAATCAAAACATGGTGACACTTACAGATTCTAATTTTGCAGCTGGGTCACGTACCTTATGAATTGCTCCATCTTTAAGCTTCAATTTAGATGCTAATCCTGCCGTTGCTCAAGCAGTCTGACGAGTGATCATCACACACAGAAAAAACTGTAGCCGTTGCCGTTGAAAATAAAATTAATCCACTCTGTCCTGGCATTTTCACGTGTTGGGAGACTGTGCAGGGATCTATGTTGCTGCCTGCATCCTACAAAATAATAACTGGAGAGTTGATATATCGCCCTAGATATGTTGTTGTTTTAGCTTCACTCGTCGCAAAGTAATGGTGCATTCCAGTGTACTCGGAAAAAACGGCGTCCGAATGTGATATGCGCCGATTCTATTCACTAATGGCGCTGTAGTAGTTGATGTTGAGTTTAGATGCTTGTAACATTCTGAGACTTGCCATACAAACATGAGTTTGCTGCGGGCGATTATGTTTTCCCGAGCAGATGCACTGGAACACATTTAGATTGGAAGTTAGGAATACCTACTCAGAATTATCAATTTCCGAGTACAATGGAATGCACCATAAGCAACGGCTTGCGGCGCTGCCGTAATGCCGTAAATGGGATTGGTAATGCCGTAAATGGGATTGGTTGTTCACCTGGGCGTGGGCATGCTCTGAGAGGGGCTGGATTAGCCCGTTATGACGTCCAAAGGGGCTACTTTCTGAAACGGCCTGTTTTTCTCCTATCTTTGGCACCGTTTTTGGAAAAAGGAAAATACAGAAAAACGGGTTGACTTCCAGATTTCAAATTTTCTCAGCTGCTTAGGTAAATGATTTCCTGTGGAACATGTATAAGTGCCAGGAATAAGCCGTTTTCCATAATATGGGACCTTTAATGATCAATCATGTCATTTAAAAATAAGGAAATAAAAATTACCATTAATTATATTAGTCTGTAGGTCTCATTTAAAAGGTGCTACATATAACAGTTTGTGTTTCTCAGAATTAAGACCACATTTCCCATAAATCCCTGCTGTTTCCTGTCACAAAGAGGATGTTGCTACATGTCGCCCACCAACTCTGCTCTGTTTGTTTTGAAGAGCAAAAAGAGTCAGCCCTTGATAACCAATGTGCATTCAGACAAGGAAAAGCAACATGAAGTATGCTGTTAGAATAATGAAACTGGAATAAGTAAGGGATAATGTACAGCGAGCTGGTCATTACTGCAAAATAGGCCCAGATAAAATGATTGAATACCCCTTGCAGAACGGATTATACATGGCTACTTACCAAAGACATTAATGGTTTGACAAGAAATACTGATTTAATATGATTTCAAGTAACTTATAAGCTTCCACCAAAAAAAACTAGTCCAGCCCGACTGTCTGCAGTGAGCAAGGAGTATGTATTGTATCCCTGTATCCTGCAGCGTTTTTTATTTTTTTTAATTTTTTTATGGGGCCGATGGACAGGGTGACTTATACTAACTGCTGGTTGTAGCTAATAAAGTTGGACCACGCTGGACTTTGAATCCCTTTCAGCCAAGCAAAGACACCAATAGACGGCACTGCGTTACAGATGTCTGCATCAACAGCCATCTAATCAAGGGCATTTCATTGTAGAAGTGGAAGGGACATTAAAGGTTGGACAGTCTGGGGGTCCTCTCACGAAATTCTTTTTTGCTCACTAGATGCTATTTCGTGGATTGTTTTATTTTTTTATTTATTTTTTTACTCGTGGCACCTAGGTATTGAACAGGTTTTTAGGGTTCCAAGTAATTTTACTACTAGAACCAAACTGCTGATGGTGTTTTTTTTGTGTTTTTTTTGAACATTATTTACCCTCAAACTAGAAATGTTGCTTATAGTGTTACTGCAGTTTTATTGTGAGCCTGTATGCATGACTTATTCTCAATTCTGCACAATCCAAAGTTAGGCTACATCACCATTTATGTATACAATTCCATATTTGCTCCAAGACTGGATTGGATCATGGCTGCTGCAGGAGCACAACACACCCTACACATTTGGGATATAGGGAAGCCATGGGTAGTCTTGGTACCACTTCTGTTGGAAGTGCAGTATCCTGTCTGAGAGCTTCTGCAGCACTATAGATTTGGGGATTGGTTGGTACAGCTTCCTCTTTACTATTCTCTGCTGTATCCCTGACCCTGACTCTCTTGTCATCCCTGCTATGATATTGACAGAATGGACAATATTACCTTTAAAAAAATACAATTAGCATTTTTTCAGATTTTACTAGCTTGTCCTCATTTGAAGGAGACCTTACCTGGGTATCACTAATATTTTCTGCCATTTCCCTTACAACTGGCTCAACTTCCTCCTGCTAGAGGAAACATGACATGGCAAAAAGTCAGCTCTCAAAATATCAACCGTTAATATTTATTATACAATGGCCCTGATGAATACTCGAGTCTGATTGGCTGGAGGGGTGTTGATTAATTTCAGTAATGGCATGGCTATGACATACTAGTTCTTATCACTTTTCTAAATTAATGCGCCACGCTGAGACTAGTTAGGAGATGGTCATCGGTTGTATGATGGCACCAACAACAGCTTTAGTTTTGTCTTACGAAAAACATACAATTATTTTTATTTACGTTCTACATAATCTTATCACCTCAACTCTGCTGGCCTGTCTCCCCTCATCTGAAGCTGATCCTCTTGCCTCCATTTGGGTCTGTTAGAACAGAACAGTGCATTTTTTAAATGGCTACATTCAGATTAATTCAAATATAATATATGAAACATCACTGCAACATATTTAACTAATGTTAGTGAGACAAACGATAGATAGCTACATATTCCCCCACTCACGCATTATTTCATCACCTACGTTGGTTTGAAAATACAACCAAATGTCTAATTTCCTCTTTCTCAAGATTGTCACAACACAACTGGCCAGCTCCGCAGCTCAGATTGAAGTGTCTGAGCCTGTCATTTGATAGTGCATCTGTTGTGGACGGGCTTCCCGGCTGGGTGGAGCCTTTTCTGTTTTTAAGCACTGTGATTGGCCTGCACAGCTGGCAAAATTCGGTGTACAAAACAAAAGAAACCAGTAACATGGTCAAAAAAAGTGGACAAAATCATGTCTTCAAAAAAAGTCATAGGGATATGTCCAGATGAGTTACATAGCAAAGGACTAATGTACAACAGAAATAAAATGTCGCTGTACATCTTTGGAGTAGAAACAACACAACCAAATCAGTTTCTGCGGTTTCATTTATATAGAGGGGGGAAATGTAGGTGGTAGCTATTGCTTGATTATTTAATCAGTGTTGGTCTTGTTTTTTTACAGTAATTATACTAATGTCTCAAAATGAATGTGGTAATGACTTATTGATGTTAAAATGCTACACACAGCACCTTTAAGTTAACTTTAAAGTTGAATAACTGTCATCCTCATCACACACACACAATCCTCCTCCTCCTCACCTGTACGGGTTTTCTATGCACCAAGGCTCTGTCCTGTTTAGCCGGTATTGCATTCTTTGTTTTCATAATCTTCATCTCTCACACACACACACACACACACACACACACACACACACACACACACACACACCTGTATCAGTTTGTCAATGCCCAGGGCTTTGTCCAGCTCAGCCAGTTCACTCTCATCAGTCCCACTAAGGAAGGAGACAAGCTGCTCTAGCAGAGCCTTCTCGTCGTTGCGACCCTCAGGGGTGGTGGGGGGACACAGCATCTCATCCAGTGGACAGGGCACACACTGCCTGCTCACATACGAAAACAGAGCCTGTCAGAGCATAGTCGATCAAACTGCAAAAAGTTGAATGAGCTTGTGTTGCATCACAGAGAGAGTATAGTAATATTTACTCTTGTGGCGACGCCAGGGGAGCTTGTATAGGGGTTCCCAGACCTCCATCAAAGGACAGCGTGTCAGACAGAGCTAGAGGCTGAAACTGGGAGTCTGCTGCCTCCATCTTGGCTAGGCCTGGAACCGAAATTCAATTCAAGTTTCAAGTGAATTATTTATCCCCGCTCGGGAGAAACCTGTTAAATCTCAACTCTGTATGTCAACAAAATAATGCATGCAATCAAAATGTTGAAAAAATGGTGCTTTTGGGGGTCCATTGGCCCGTTGGGACTGTATTGGAAAGCCACACCCAGGCAAGCAAGACCCAAGTAGCTCTATGTCAATCAACTTTGGTCAGAACTGATTGGTTACGCTTAGAAATGATACGAGTGCATGTTGAAAACAAGCGATTTAGCTACTTCTTCCGTACCAGTGTTTGAACTGAACGGGTTGATAGCCTCTGCCTCTGGAAAGGGACTGCCACTATCTTTGGGGTTCTGGAAGAGGTCTCCCTGTCCCTGAGCCTGGGTCTGGCTTGGAGTGGGGGGGCTGCAGAAATCGAATGGCGACTGGCTCTGGAGGCTGCAACCGGAGGGGGGGCCACCATCACTGAGTCCTGGAACACATACAAGATTAGGCATGCACGAAAAGACGAATTCAGTACCAATGCACATGCTCACACACATACATGCACATATGTATGTACACACTGATATGATGTAATTTGATTGATTGCATATTTATTGTACAATTCATCAATACTATACTGCTCGTCTATGGGAAGCCTATTTTGACCAGATTTCACACAAGTTATGAATATGTATAGAATAATAATAATAACAACAACAACAATAATATTTCAATGGAGAATTTGAGTGTCCATGATTTAAATGCTGTTTCAGAGACTTTTGCACTCGGGCAAGAATAACATTTTCGTGGGAATACTGAATACTTGTAGCTTTTTGAACATTTTTAGCATGGAAATATTGGAAATAATAAAGTATTGGTAACTTTGATCAAAAAATATCAGTATCAGCCTTCAAAAACCCATATCAGTCGAACACTTATAGAGACACTAGAGACACTGACTGTCCTTCTGTGAGGCTGGGTGTCCATGTGCTAAACGGGGGCACACAACCTGCTATGGTGTTAGTGTGTAGTCCAGCCTAACCCCCAACTAAAACTGCACCTCTGTTAGGAGTGCCGGGAGGCTCTCTCTTCACGGTCACACTGCGGGGAGTGTTGGCCTCGCTGGGCTGGAGCTGAGTGGGTGACTGCAGTTTCAGCTGGGGGGAGGGGGAGTGGAGTTGGGGCGATGGGGAATGCAACTGGGGAAGGGACTGGGGCTGGGGCAGGGGGGACTGGAGCTGAGGCACGGGTGACTGGAGCTGAGGTTGAGGCTGGGCCTGGTGGGCCGGAGACTGGAGTTGGGGGCCTACTCCAGGGGTTGTGGAGTCCTCGCTGCCCTGTTTGGCCCCGGCGGGGCCCCTGAGGCCAGGCAGCAGCTGGTTGAGAGGGTCCAGGTCAGCAGGGCTATTAGAAAACTGAGGGCAGGAAAGGGAGAGAAACAAAGTGGACAGAGAGGGAGAAAATGGAGGTGGTGAAACAGAGGGGATGGAAGGATAAATTAATATAACAGAGAGAATGAGAGAAAAATAATGTTGTGTGGGAGTAGTGGGTGGGAGAGAAAAGGAGGACAAAGAATCAGTGAAAGAGACATGGGGAGAGACACAAGGCCAAAGGCTAGTGGACTTCAAAGACTGCAGCTGGTAGCTGAGGCTACAGTGGAGACAAAGTCCAAGAGAATCAACATTTGACAGGATTTACAATGGCTGTCAGGCCAATACACCAGCAAAGCTAAATAGATGGAAATGGTAAATTAAAACACTTAATTTTGAAGTATTCTTTCCGACAATCTTTGTTTCAAACAAATTACATTTAGGTATGCACCAATGCTGATACTTGGATATTGGCCCAAATGGATATTTGCCGATTGGTGATACTTGATATAAGTGATGTGACTTTCCGCTTGTTTCACAAGTTGTTGGAGAAAATGGATTATATTTCATTTTCATATTTCATTTATATTTGATTTCATTTAATGATATGAAACTGATGATGTAAGTTCATAGTGTCATCGTAAAGTAGTAATGGGTCAGGTCGGAGTGGTGAAGACCACTGGTCTATAGTATACAGCTGGCTGAAACAGCTGTGAAAATGAACACCTGTGTATCTTAACTAAAAACACACAATTAAGCACACGGTGCATCTTAAACTGTGAAGATGTGTTCTCCATACTCGCGTTCTTGAGAAGTTTGTTCTTGGGACGAGGACTGACGTTGATGTTCTTGGATTTGATAATCACCTCTGGTTTTCATTCCAACCAATCACTACGCCAACTGATTTCACCCCATCTGGCCGAAGATGCTAATCAGTGAAATCAGCTGCTGTGATTGGTTGGAATGAAAACCACCACACTCTTGGGCATCAATGGCACATGGTTGAGAACCACTGCTCTATACCATCACAGCCCTATCAACAACCCCAACAAACCCCTGTACAACTCTTGATGCAAAAGTACAGGTTGGCCGGAGCTGACACAGGTAGCAGTACCGCTGCGTCTCAACTACCACGAACAGCTCTTATCACAGTGGATAATGGTTTGGTGGAGAACTTTTTGATGACTTTTAACTTTTCGAAAACCCTCTGGAAGGCCCAACAACTGTACCGTGGAGTCTCGGCTGTCCTTGCGGCTGTCCTTGCGGTTTTCTCGAACGGGGCTGGACTTGGGGCTGATGCAAGCCGAAACACCAGTAACTCCCACAGGTTTGGATACACCCCCCACTGTAACTGCAGCCCCAGTACAGGGTGTTCCCTCCCCACTGGCTCTCTTCTCAAACTTCACCCTGACCGTCTGCAGGCTGAGGGCAGATGGAGGTGGCAGGTCCCCCAGATCCTTCAAAAGAAAATTAATATTCAATCAAAGAGCACTTCAAAAGGCTACAAAGACCATGAGGGACGACTTGTAACACTAATTGACTAAGACAATATGCCATGTCATATACCATATTGAGTGTGTTTACATGCACACTAATAATTTGATCTTAAACCGATTAAGGCAATACTCTGATGCCTTTATCTGATTAATCTCTTAATCTGAGTAAGGTCAGAAACAGGATAAGCATAACCCGGTTAAGACTAGCTAGATTTCTGCTCAATCTAAATGCCTTAGATAGACACAGTAACCCTACTTCGAATCAACATTTGAAACATTTTAACTGAAATATTACCTTAAGCTGATTACTCACAGTAATTGGGGTACTGGTGTATTAGTTCCCACTTAAGACTTTTCCATGATTTTCCATAACTAAGTTGGAGCGCATCCATGATCATGGTTTCCACTGGGCTGAAAACCTAGCCTCGCAAGCCAGGCGAGTCTCACGTGTTGATCCCACTGTGAGAAAAGTCTGGCCTTCCTCCCTGATAGGAGGTTGGGAATAAGGTGGGCTCAGCTACAAAGTGGACGGTCCTGTTTTGGAGGCTGATCCGAGGGTTGCAACGTATAATAGATACGATGCAGCAAAGTTGTAAACTGCAATGGTGGGGATCGAGTATGGGAGTACTAGCTCCCTAGAATTTTTATTATTTCATAATTCAAGGGCATAAATGCATTAAAACAAGAACAAATAAATACACTGAAGGCATACCTTTTTGTCAGAGATGTTTTCATTCTTCTTCTTACAGGATTCAGAGTTTAATCTATCAACTACTTATGTTGGTGGTGAGGAAAATGGCACGGCGGGAGAACCCAATACTCTTTGTTGTGGCAAAACTGGGTATCATGGCCATGCTGCTTGGTGTTAATAATGATGTTAATCATGCATGGACGTTGCCAGATTGTTTTCAGTAGCCTGGAATCTTGGTTGCTGAATGATAAATGGCGGAACATGCTCTCATATAGATTGTATCAAGAAAATCAGATTGGGATCGCTGTGGATTAGGTTCACGCCACGTACAAATGGTAAATATTGGTCACGTGCTAAGCTACGTAACATTGTTTACTGGCTAACCTAGTGGCGCACTATGTCTACATCATATGACGCATTGTTCTGATTGGCTTGAGAGTTTAAATAATGCAAGGCAGCAACAACCCTGCGTGAAATCGCTCTCAGGGAGAGGGAGGCAAGACGGCTTGTGAGGCTACTGACAAGCACAATCTAAGGCATCTAATGAATGTGTGAATCACAAATTCCCTGACTTCCCTGACCAGAGGATTTATCAAATTCCTTGACTTTCCCTGTCTGGAATACTCTAAATTCCATGACATTCCAGAAATTCCATGATCAATGGGATATGAAAGGCGAATTGAATGGTCACCTTCTCATCTGTATCCAGGAGGAAACGGAGAAGCTGATGGTCCTGTGGCTCTCTGGAGCAAGTCTTGGGAGGTGCCGTGGCTGTTGCCGGACTAGCAGGTGGCTCCTTCTTGATCTCAACTTCCTTACTATTAATTCCTTCTTCGGTGGTGGTGGAGGCATCATTGGGGCTGCTGTCCTGGAGCAGCCGGTGCAAGATCTTGTGTCGCTCTGTCAGGGTGCTGTGTGAGGCAGGGCACTGAGGGGTAGGAGGGGGGTTGGGGTGAGGCGATGACGTGCAGTGGTTGCTGCTGTTCTTATTGGATTCGACTCCTGCCCCATTGTTGTCCAAGAGCTGGTTGAGTCTGGGGTTGCCCAGCTGTGAGGAGGAAGGGGGCGTGGCTTTGACTGAGTCTTCGCCCTCTCCTTCTCCACTTCCTTCTCCCTCTGAGGAGGGTTTTGCCAAAGAAGGCCGAGTGGAGGAGCTGGTGGGTGTACTGGTTTGTCTCTGAGGGAGGGGGGAGGATAGGGAGAATGTCCCAGCTGATCCACCCCCACCACCACTACCACCACCACCACTTCCATCCCCACTAGAATGCTGCCGACTGAGGCTGCCTCCACTGCTCAGTCCCCCTGCTGGGGACTGGAGGCCTGGTGTGGAGGGAGAGAAGGGGTTCCCTGGTACTCGCGGGCTTCCCCCCAGCCCAGGACTGGCCCGAGGCAGCCTGGGTGACATGAAGGAGGTAGGGGTGGCTGTGAGTGGGCTGCTCAAAGGGGAGGGACTGTTGACCTGTTGGGGACATGTCCGACTGGGAGTCAGGTAGCCTGTGGGCGTGGCTGGGCCATGCCCGTGGGAGGAGCCGTTGCTGTTGCTGTTGGGGTGGGGGCCCAAGGTGGCGAGGCCTGAAGCTTGGGTTGAGTCACCGCCAGGGGGGATGGCTGGGGAGCGGGAGGGGGCTTGGGCCGGGCTGCCCACGGTCAGTGGAAGGCTGGGGTTAGTGTTTTCCTGAGAGCTAGCAGTGTTGTGTTCCCTGGGAGAGAGGAAGAAAATAAGAGAATGTAATCTGAGGAGGAGATCATGTGGCCAAGCATGGAGAAGCACACTGTCAAACTCATATGGTCCAAATTTGCATGCTTGTATATGTCTTTGCAGTGTATGGTGTCCTGTTGTACTTGACAAATTAAGTGTGATTTCTTAGTCTGTCCAGTATTTACCAGGACGGATACATTGATCAATCTCCCACCAATCATAATAAGACGATAGATATTCTAAGCAGGTCATCAATAAGCTGCCCATCATCATTTCAACTGCTGAACACATTACAGACCTACATTCGTTATTTGTGTTCACGTGCCTTCTGACAGTAAATGAATATGAATAATTTTTATCTTTTATTTCAGTAATTGAAATCGCCCCCAAAAAACCCGATCCCTGTTTCCCAGTGGTGTGTGTCCAGTACCTGTCAATAGTGTGAATGCCCATGATGAAGGGCTGTACATCGGGGTTGGGGGGGCAGCAGAACTTGCAGCGGGTCTGAGCGCTGAGAGGGGTACCATCACTTAATGTGAACCGGTACAGAGGGCTGATAGCGGTGCCATGGGTCATCACTGTTGGGAATGCCACACACACACACACACACACACACACACACACAGAACAAAGAGACAAACACAATACAAGGTTTAGACTTCTGTTCTTCATGACAAGCCTAATGTTTTTAAGCTCACTGTATCATCTCCTTTCCTTCCAAAACATTTTACTCCTCCATAGCACACAATGAACATAATATCTGTATCAACCGTATCAGTAAATAATAAAGCAGTGTTATCATATTATTATTACAGTGTCCAATATAGGTCAATAAAACTCTGTCCTTCACTTTCTAGAAGTGTGTCTACTGGGCTTTGGTGGATCTTTAATGAATGTTATTTTTTTCTTTTTTTAAATGACACCAGACCCATCCCTAGTAGAGAGTAGTGTTGTCATAACCTAAGTGTTGAAATGTTTGGCAGCAGCAATTGAGGAAAACATCTAGAAGTCAATTCTTTAGCTACCAATAAGGAAGAGAAACAAATTGGCTTTGTATGTGAGGTAGAAAAGATTGGGGAAAATGAATGCAGCTGGCCTGACAACCTGGTAACTGTTACTAAATTGTTGGACGAGCCAGCAGGGTCAGCTGTAGGGTTAGTCCAGTAGATACATACGCAAGTACAGACTGCATTCGCTCTCTGCTGTGGCACGTGAGGTCGACAAGGGTAGGCAGAGTTAGTAGTTGCATTTGGTATTGAGGGGATTTGTACTGCTAGCTAGGTAAGTGCCCTTCAGTCAAGCATTTCTGACGTTGAAATGAAATTTCAGCTCGCAGAACACATTTGGTGAAAGTACTTCACCGTTGATGAAATTCATTATTGAACAGTATTGAAGTTATATTGAAATTTCAGTAATCGTGACAACACTAGTACAGAGTGGGTTGAGGTGGTTTTAGACTGGAGCGCTGACAGCAGTGGGCTCTTACCCTCATGCAGCAGCTTCTTGGCGTGGGAGGGCTCTTTGCCCTGCGGCTGGAAGAAAGCGTAAATGCACTTCCTGACCAGGTCTTCCCAGCCAGGCCGGCCCGTTGCTCGCAGAGCACTTGTCTCTATGGAGATGATCTTCCCTGGAGGGAAGGACCACACACACACACACAGATTAGAACATTTGCAGAAGCTTCCACTCATACTAATGCAGTATGCATGCTTCCCATCAGGGTCCTGATGTAAAATTCAATGACTTTCAATAACTAAGTTGGAGTGCTTCCATGAACTAAAAAATTCGTACCTTCCTGGTTTGTTACTACTAGTTATTTGTTTGGGGTTATTTTTTAAGCTCAGGAAAGGTAAACAGTCTGGTTCCCACTACAGCAAACAACTGAAAACCACCATCTAATACAATTAATGTGTGAAACAAGTTTGAAAATACATATATATTCCTGTAAAGTGACCCTTCTGTAAAATTCCCTGACTTCCCAAAATAATTTTAAAATTCCCTAACTTTCCTTGTTTGGAATAAACCTCTCTAAATTCCATAATCCATAAATTCCATGACCAGTGGGAACCCTGAGTATCACACCTCTGTGTGTGTGCATGTGTGTGTTACCTGTGGGGTCCTGTTTGGTGATGAAGGACTCTGTACTGACTGGCAGTGGCTGGGGGCGCGGCACCCGGCAGGCGATACAGATCAGGCAGCTCTGCAGGTCTTAAACAGAGGACACAGGTCAAGTGTGTATGTGTGTGTTTCTGCAGGATTCAAAAATGTGCATGGCTTGTTTCCTCTAAAACTAGCTTGGTTAGCTTGGAGCCCTGTCATATAAAACCCCCACAAAGTCGGTTACCAACAGAGTCTGCTCTCCAAAAGAAGAGATCTGTTGAAGTGGAATATGCTCTGGTCAAAAGAAATTTCAGAGGACCTCCGGAGAAGAGTTGTTGAGGCTCATAAGGCTGGAAAAGGCTACAAAAGTATTTCCAAACACTTGGGCCTCCATCAATCTACAGTCAGACAGATTGTTTACAAATGGAGAAATTCAGTGCCACTGCTGCTCTCCTGAGGAGTGGCTGTCCAGCAAAGATCACGCAAGTCCACAATAAGAAACCACCAACACCAAACAAGAGTGGTGTTCATGGGAGGATACCAAGGAGGAAATCACTGCTCTCCACAAGACATTGCTTCCCTCTCAAGTTGCCAAAGACCACCCAGATGTTCCACAAAGCTACTGGAACAATGTTCTGTGGGCAGAAGAGACAAAAACTGAACTTTTTTTTGCAAAAGGGCACAGCGCTATGTTTGAAGGAGAAAAAACACTGCAGACAAACAGCAAAACCTCATCCCAACCATGAAGCATGGTGGAGGAGCATCATGGTTGGGGGCTGCTTTGCTGCCTCAGGGCCTGGATGGCTTCAATCATTGAGGGATCAATGAATTCCAAATGTATCGGGAAATTCTACAGGACAACATCAGGGTAACGGTGATCTGAAGCTCAGCAGAGCTTGGGTTGGGTCATGCAGCATGACAATGACCCCAAACACAAAAGCAAATCTACCACAGAATGGCTTAAACAGAGGAAAATGACTTACAGTACTTAAATACTTTTAAAGTTAAAATTTTCTGATAGTGATAGTGACAGCTACTGCAGCTAGTACTAATGTAAACTAAGGGAATGTCACAATTTCATTAGCTATAGTTATACACTCGTGTTTATGCTCAAATGACCGCTACTTTGTCAAACGATGCCTCATAAAAAGGCCCATGCATCAGTTTGACCCAGTGGAGAGCAGAGTGGCACCCTGAGATGAACTCAGACTGACAGTGCTCCATTATAAAGAAGAAATAGCACACTAATAATAATAGTCTCTCACTCGTGACTGATTTTTAATAACGGTAATATAACCAAAACAACATGGCTACATGTGTTCTCATAACATCAATTGTGGCACCTCCAAAATCAATCAATGTGATATATTTTATTACGTTTTTCTGTCCGGTGGTTCATTTCGTGAAAGGACATTGGTGTTGGATTGCAGCCTCAATTACACTGACCTACAATATGGATGAATTACATATGGAATCACGTATTGCAAAGGCTTTGATAACACTTATTGTTTATGTAGCCACTACCAAGACTGCTCTCAGTACCCACACAGCCAATTAACATGTGGTCTCAAACACAGAGCTAGAGTCATTAACCATTACGATATTGTTATTCCTTCATCAGCTACGATCGTTTTTAATAAAGCAGGGAATTGTTGCCAGCATTGTTGGAAAAAGTACACAGCTAGAGTGAAAAAATCCATAGTTAAGGTGTTAAACTTGTCATACCTTATCAGAAGTGAGTCTAAAAATGATATTGTAGTTTTTATCATTATAATAGAGAGCACAGATTAAACAAAAATCGCTATGTTTATTTGGAAGCCAAATCTAAAAAATTCAGATCAGGGGAGCATTCAGGACCAGTGTCCTCTCTAAGATGATAGTTTGGTGACCTACATCTAATAATTTATCACACTGACCAAATAAAAATATCTCGTCAGTCCGTTCATCTAATAATTTATCACACCGACCAAATAATATCTACATAACTACATCATTGTTCTAGACCATTGTATCAATGACTCCCTAAAAGATGAAATGCACTGAGAGAACTTGGTCAGTGTGCCCAATTAGTCCCTACGGAAACTTGAATACAGAACAAATAACAAAATTAGTAGTAATATAGGATACCGACAATAAGAAAGGAAAAACAAATAGGGTAAATGGGACTTGGTCAGCCTTGGTCCAGCCCTGGTGTCCACTGCCAGTGGACGGCTTTCAAAGTATGCATTTTACTGCCTGAGGTATATGTAAGCTTGCAAATGCGTAGTTCAGCAGGTCTTTAGAGAAAATAGACAAAACTACTGCCAGTTTCCACATGTGCAGTTCAACTGGGAAAGAAAAAGCACGTAAAAAGTCCTGGACCAAACCACAAAACCTATTTCTAGAAGCTGGTCCCCCAGTGGCAACCTGAAATATTGATATCGGCTTTCAAAAATCCATAATCTGTCAATTTATTGTGGCAAATGCTTGCAGACTGTGTCCACTCTTTGTGTGTGTGTGTGTGTGTGTGTGTGTGTGTGTGTGTGTGTGTGTGTGTGTGTGTGTGTGTGTGTGTGGACATACCATCTCCCTCCTCCTGCATGGTCCGTGGCTGGGACACGGTGAAACACTGCATGATCTCATACTGCTGCCGGGCTTCCAGGTTCTCTGAATCCACCTCGTCCGGTGGCCTCTTCAGCATGCGACAGTTGAAGGTGTGGCTGTTCCTTCGACTGGGTTCCTGTGGCCACGGCACACCATTTACTGGACAGATCAATGGAGAGACACACAAAGAGAAATTGAAATGTTATTATTGTTATGATCAAAAGCTCCATTTGCACTGAAAGCAAACTCATAGTTTATAGAGGTAGTCATTTAAAGCTGAAAGGAAGATGAAAAGAATCCATCCTTACTAAGCAACACAAGTATTCTACACTGACCTCCAGAATTCTGAAGCACCAACACCTTAAAATCCCATTAAGATATATTGAATATATTGAACAGCTATTGTTGTAAATAATATGCTTTGTACTAAGCAATATAATCTAGAGTGTGTGTAAAATGTTAAGTCTGCATGTAACCTAAAAGATCATAAAGTAATCATAAAGTTTCAATAAAGCTTCAAAAAGCATAGTCTAACAGTTTCCCTACAGTAATCATAAAGTTTTAAAAAAATATAGTCTGAGGCCCTCTTGCAATAAGGGTGTCCAAGGACAAGCTGTAGAGGCCTCACTTTGATAAGAAGTACCTAAAAATAGACAGGCGGAGCATGCGCAGACAGGAGAGGCCCAGGCGGCCATAACATAATGGTGAATAGGAAAGTCCCCAAAACCCCGGGTTTTACGGCTACGATTAGACACCATTATTTTCTTGCTGACAAAGAATATTTTCTTGCTGACAAAGCTGAAATTAATGAAAAATGGGCGTAGAATCAGTATTCTCCACCCAGTTTTTAGGATATATAAGATCATGCACAGACAGTTGTACTTCAGTCTGGTTCCGGGACCAACTCGGGTTTTGTCTCTGTTGAAGAATAAAGCTCTATTGCATCGAACTCTGATCATCTCCAGTGACTTCTTTGAACCTGTTTGAGACTCCAGTAACTACAGAATCTACAGAATCGTGAAGAAGATTAAGTGTTGGCGTGGAGGTCCGGTCTTCATCACTGGCCTGAAACCTGGATTTCTTCCTCCAACACTATACCTAACTAAGAATCGAGTTTTGAGAATTGAGTTTCTAGTGCACATGAATGTCATGAATGAGGTCTGATTGCTAACCAAAGTATTCCAAGAGTTCCAAGCACACTGAATCGCCAAACACAGAAATATTGAATACTAGATAGATAGATAGATTTTTGTTTGTTAAATCAAATTGTATTAAATTTGGCATGCTCAAGTCAGTCAAAATATGAATTTTGGTTGCAATTGGTACATTCCTTGTATCGCCCCTGCTAAGTCCTCTGGCCGGCAGGTTGGCCAAGCGGTTAGAGAGGCCGACCCATCACCAGAGAGTCGCTGCTTCAATCCCCGGGGTGTATTCCAGCTGTGAGCTGGTGACCGGGAAAAATGACTAGTGTCACAGCTACGGTGCCCACCAACAATGCTCCAGGTGCACTGTTCAGCAGCTGACGCCTACACTCTGTCCTCTGACCTGAATTGTATGTGTGTGGGTTGATATGTTGTGTGTCAGGGGTGTGCGAAAAAAGAATTTCACTGCACATCCTGTATATGACGGATAAAGTTAATTTTTAAGTACATTTTAAATGTGCATATTTGAAGCTTTGCCGTTATATTCACATTTCATTCTATCCCTTCATTGAGTAAAAGTATGGAATCAAGATAGGGTCATAAAGATTTTGAGCTTGTAAAACGATATTCACAAATATATGGAAACTTGCAGTTGTATTTTAACAGTGTAAACACATGTAAAAAAAACAAAAACATTTGCACAAATGATTTGGAATGCATAAATGTGTAATTAAAAAATGTTCAAATGAATCCATGTCCACAAATATGTAAAAACATTTTGAACAAATAGAATTTGTTTAAAAAATGTATAGAAAAGATTGGTAGTGACTGCGTAAACTGTGTGTGTGAACTGTGTTTTGCAACTGCAGATTTTTGACCCCGTTTTGCCTGCAAATTTGACTGACCAATAGGAGCGCTACTGCTGCTCCAATCAGGTAGCAAGTTTGACGGTCCAATCAGGGAATGAATTTGATAATCCAATCAAGGGTAAGTTGCTGTGACGTTCCATCGACCAAATGTGCCCCTTCCTTTTCATCGCTAACTTCACCTGGCCCGTCAGCAGAAAACCAGGTCAGTTGATTGTTCATTCTTTGACTGCAAAGTCCGTTGTATAATAAACCGTTTTATAGAATTATTGATTGATAGTATTTGTTAACGCACGTTAGATTTGTAGCGTTAAATGTTAAAGCTTGTAAACTCTTCAGTGTTCTACATTTCAGGGGGGGGACAGGGGTCCTCGATGCGACGGACACGTATCAGCATTCCCATCAAGTACACAGTGAAGGTTACCTACAAGAATAATCAGCTCTTTTGCACTGTTAGCAAAGTTTGTCATCTCCTTAAAAACAGTTCTGGTCATACCCAAGAGGAGCATAGATGTTTAAAATAGAGATGTCCACCCCACCATGACACACTGCATCTTCCTCTTTTGTCCTGAAGCACTTTCTCTGGGGAAAATGCTATTGTTCACTTAATTAGAATGGCTGCACCCAGTTTGTTTCCATAAAAAGCACTGAATATCTGGCTTGCCTACTCACTCTTTAACTTTTTGTACTCAACCTCCCCTAACTGGGTTTGTAGTATACATTCCCCTGAGCACTGAAGTGTCTTTTCTGGCCAAGGGTCTTTTTACTTTTGATCGGGTGCGTTACTTCACAAATATCATAGCTGTATACTTATATTATTCATTTGCTCAGGGGGATGCCTGTCATTTCTTTTGTTTGAAATTTCAACGTTAACCTGCTTGTGAGACCTTAATATTTATATGTAGGATTGCAATGGTGCCTTACGTTCCCTTAGGTGTAATACAGTAGAACGAGTAGACCAAATAAAACACAATCAAACTTCCTGAGAAATATAATATATAATAATCAGTCTTGGGCTTTAATATAAATTAACATATCTATTGTCTTTTCAGGTTCTTCCCGTTGGGCCTACAGAAATGTACAATATCATGATATAGTGTAGGCTTGATCGTTTTTTGGGGATAAACGCGCACTGATCAGTGTTGGACGTCATCGCCAAGCCCCTTTCCTTCCTCCGCCCTCTGATTGTGGCTCGGTGGTCCTGCAACTTCTGCAACTTCCTTCTCCAACTGCTCTCGGCTATCCACTTGGATCCTCATCTCTTCAAGAGTCAGCACAACATCTGCAAGTGTGCTAAACGTCTTAACTCAAGTCTAAAAATAAGTTGAGTTGTATAGGAAATGGCGATTTGGCTTTTATATTAGTGGTTGAGCCGTTCGATTGGTCCACGTCCTGATCTTCTTGGTATGAGATTCCTTCTTGTTTTCAGGCTTGCCATGGTACCGCTTCTCTTCCGCGATAGGCTAAGAAACTCACTATAATAGATCTTGACAGTACTGATGTTGTCTGTGCCTTGCCAGTCGGGGATCTAGCCATTTCTTTTTTAGCTTTTCTGTGACAGCAGGACCTCTGTTCTTTACCAAGAAGAAAAGGGAACCGCAGAGCCCTCCATAGCATTAACCTGTCAGGGAATATGAGGATCAACAGTTGCAAATAAAACGCAGCTCAACCTTGTTGCCTCCTGCCTTCTAGTATCTCTCTATCCTCTAGCTAAGAACTAGAGAACGGTATCCGGTTGAGGAAAGCCATTGCTAAGGGCACGTGAGTTTGCTAGCCCTGTCTAACAATGTTTCCAATGTTCTTTTTAATTAAGACACACAAGAAATGGAACGGAAATAAAGAGCAATACACACCAACTGAAGACGTTTTCAAAGCTACCCAGTGCATTCAAGGATACTACTTCAGCATAACATGACGCAGCCTGCTAAACTGAAATACCTTGGATTGTGACCATGCTTCTTGCTTTTTCCTGATAGCTTATTGACGTGTAAAGGTCATACTGACTCAAGTTGTTGTCTTGTGCGCAGTTTTAGATAAACACTGGTCTCTATCAGTTTTACTCAGGGCTCTGAATCAACATTGGCCTCTGGATATTATCGGTGCTCTGTTACGAATGCCTCAGTCAGGATAGCGGAATTAACCATATATTGGAGGTGGGCGGCTTGTTCTCATATAACCTTTCACCCAAAAACCCAACTACAGAATGGTCATACACACACACATTACACGCCCACACCTCCAGGCCAGGATCCATGATCCCTTCTAACTTTGTCCATAGTTCTTTTAATCTACCTAAGCTATGTTTTCATCAAGTCATATTTAGCACATAATTTTTGTCACCTGGGTATTTTTTTTTTCAAAATGTTTGCCTTTATTTGACAGTCAGTAGAGAGAGAAAAGAAAGATCAGGTGAGAGAGGAGGGATGACATGCGACATAGGTCCCGGGCCGGATTCGAAACCAGGACGCCCCTCACCTGGGTATTTTAAGGACTGTATGCTAATTTTGCTGCCAATACTTGTTTCCTAAGCTTTTACTGCCTCTTGAATTCAAAGAATTTTTTTTGCCATTAAAATGGTCAAATTTAAAGATGCCATCAGCGGCTTTAATCCAAAAATATCAGTATCGGCCTTCAAAAACCCACATCAGTTGAACCCTAATACATACAGTACATTCCCATTCACTAAGGCTATGAAGTACACAGGTTTCTCAACATATACCACACCCTCTAACTCACCCAGGCTCTTGGGCAGCAGATTGCGTACAAACTCGTTGTGGTCTCCGACGTGGAGGATGCTGTAGACGCTGGAGGTCATCAGCTCCTCCTGGGTGTACCCAAGGTAACCGGTCACGTTCTCCGACACAAACACAATCCGACCCTCCCGGTTGACGACGAAGAAAAACCCATCCAGGGCCTGGGCAAGAGAGGGAGGGAAGAGGAGTCAAGAGAGGATGGACCCTGCTGACCAGGGTCCAAAAAAAAGTAGATGTGATGGAGGGAGTGGAGACCTAGCCTGAGCAAAGCCAGCGGGGAGCAGTCAGCAGCACCACAGGAACTAACATGGTGGTAAGCACCGAGGAATTATTAGCACTCTCACACACACACACACACACACTCACTCTCTCACACACACACTCTCACTCACACACTCTCACTCTCACACACACACACACACACACACACACACACACACAGAGCCTCTCATATTACTTACTCTGTTATGTTTTAATTCTAAAGAAGCATTAGAGACAAGACTGACAGAGTCATTTGGATTTTAAGACCTTTTTTTAATGCTATCTGAAATTTAATTTAAAACCCCAAAAGAAGAAATGACGGTGGAGAAACCAGCCTGTTTCTGACTAAACATACTGTAGCTAATGAAAGTTCTTAAACTATAAATGGGCAGTATAAGAAAAAGGAAATTAAATGTCAAAAGACATCAAGTCCAACTGTGTTCAGTAAAGCAGATAGGACACATATTGTACTACTAACCCTGGTTTCTATTAATGTAAGAGTGGACATGCAGCACAAAGAAACCTGCCATTGCATGGTGAAAAAAAATAAGACCTCTAATAACTAGATTTAAGACATTTGAATACTTATTAAGGCCTTAAATTAAGCTAATGTAAGACTTTTTCAGACTTTTCAAGGACCGCAGACACATTGTGAAAGCAGCTGTCAAATGTCTGGTGTCTGTGTGTGTGTGTGCATGTGTTGGTCACCTCTAGCAGCATGGGCCCCAGGGCCTCTTTCTCCACCAGCCCCTGGCTACTGGAGGAGATGTCGCTCTTCTGCACCTCGTCATCTGGAGACAGCAGAGCTGCTTTCTCTGTCAGGAGGAAATAAACACATGAGGTATACGGTCAGAGAGCGATGAATGAATGAATGAATGACATTAAAAAAACATGACAATTAGATTAGATTAGATTCAACAAACCATGGGTAAGTTCTTAAGGTACAATAAAAAAACATGCTGTTAATATTTGTATTCAGAGATGGGCTGCAGGGGGAGCTCAAAGGAATATACCAAGGTTTTGAGAGATTGTCCCATTGGTCAACTTAGCTGTTAAGTAATGAGAACAAAAGACACCAAAGTCATCCACACCAAAATCAACACTTTAGTATACATTGTTTATTATGTAATAGCAGGCCGCTAGCATTATCCAAAGTAAGAAGACTGACCATTTAGTAATAAAAAGTTGTTAAGTGTTTTTTGAAAATGTACATTTTGTGTACTACTTTGTCAGTATTGTATCTGATAAACACTCATACCAATACAGTTATTGAATTGAGAGAGAGAGAGAGAGAGAGAGAGAGAGAGAGAGAGAGAGAGAGTAAGAAAGAGAGAGAGGGATGGAGGGAGGGAGGCCCTCTTATACAAGGTCAGGGGGGCAGGTTGCTTGGCTATTGGCTGCTCTCTCGCACGCCCTGCTCTTTTCCATATGCTGAGAACAAAAACACACACACAGGGGCCGAGTGAGAGAGAGAGGCTATTTAAATGAAAAAAACACCCTCAGATCGTCTTACACTGTTATATATTATCAATCTTCAATGTCCAATGCATAACCACATATTTTGTGATGAAGTTTTGTATTTTACCTTTTTACTGTACACACTTTACCTCAACCTGCCTTGTCTACTACTTTAGTTAGTGATTTTCTACATTTCCCAGAATACCTTTGACCCCAGAGAACAGGCGTGAACGCCATGTTGGACAAAGCGGAAACATTTGAAGATTTCCCATTGCTCCGACCTGGAAGCGTTCACACCTTCAGCTTGTTATTACGTTATCCGGTTGTATTACATTAGAAATGAACACATTATTACATTATGACAAGTTATTACATTATCCGGTGCTACAAGCTCTATGTACTTGTGAATCTGGCTTTAAGCCTCCAAAGACAAAGGAAATAGTTAAAAATAATGTTTTAGAGCGCTACTTCTCTGGGTTCCAACTGTGGTCCAGATGTAAACTTTCATGACTTTACCATGACTTTCCATAATTAAATTGGAGCACTTCCATAGCCTAAAAATGTTCTTCCTTTGTGTTTTTTTAATTTTTTTTTTAAACTTGGGGTAAACAGTCTGGTTTCCAGTTTGAGTTAGGCTGAAAACCAACATTTAATGCAGGAATTGAAGGAAGGAGGGCTAATTTGGCTAGTTTTGTTTTTGCTGATCATTAAAGTGGTAATCCACAAGATCGGCTTTTTTATTTTTATTTTGTCTCCATCCTTGGTGTGTGTTTTTGCACTACATTTCCTGGAGATCACTTGTCAGTGTGTGCAGTGTGTGCCCAGGAAAGATCAACCTGACACTGGGTGTTTAGAACAGCAAATATAAAAGCTTTCATGAACTGACTAGAGGTTGAAACACATTAATTTTGATTAATGGCTAAAAACATGTTTGTCACCAGGAGAAATTACCTTATTGAGCATTCTATCAGAAAGCATTGGGAACTATTGCTGCTTCCTTTGAATTGAGTGGAGGAACTCATATAGCTCATATATTTTAGATAATAAACATGATAACAAATAAAACATGTCATCATGTCATATCATGTCACCGGCCACTTTATAAGGTACACCTTTCTAGTACTGGGTAGGTCCCCCTTTTGGCTCCAGAACAGCCAGAATTCTTCATGGATTCAACAAGGTGCCCTTCTTGCACACCACTGTAAAGAGCCCATTTGTGGCCTTTCTGTTAGCTTGAACAAGTCTACCCATTCTCCTGTGACCTCTCTCATTATTAAGGTGTTTTTGTTTCTCCACCATGCTCTGTAAACTCTAGAGACTGTAGTGGTGAAACTCCCCGGAGGGTTCAGCTGTTTCTGACATGCTGGAACCACCACGTCTGGCACCAACAATCACACCACACCAACACAAAGTTTCTTAGATCTGCATCTTGCCCATTTTAATGTTTGGTCGAACAAAAAACTAAACCACTTCACCATGTCTGAATCCTTTGTATATTGAGTTGCAGCCACTTGATTTGCTGTTTGGAGGAGCAGGCTATTTGAGTTAACGTGTAGGAGTACCTAATAAAGTGGCTGGTGAGTGTATATCCCTGCAGATACTATGACTCCTCACAGAGTGGATTAATCACTAACGTAAAAGAGGTTATGGCTATAGGAGTATCACCTACCTCCTTATCACCTATGGAGAAGGGGGCATATAAGGTTATGTGAGTACTAAATCTATTATCCTCACTGTTAGCTTAGACTTGGGACTTCCAATTCCAAGGATTATTAACTACCATGACTTTGCTGTATGGACCTAGAACCTAATCAGAGTGATAGGATGTCTTTTCCATATCATCCAATGTTATTTGACTATGTTGTTGTGTTGTGGCTGCGATTATAGGATCAGAGGCCATCTAAGGACATGCATGTTAAGAAGAGGCTGTCTAAGGACATAAATGTTCAGAAGAGGACATCTAAGGACATAAAGGCTCAGATAATCTTGGGCTAATCTCTGGGAAACAACTAACTACATAGCATAGCCTGGACACAAAAAGATTGAACATATGTGCTTATCTATTTTTATTAATAAAAGCACTGTTACACACAGCAGTATCAAAACATGGATGGGGCTGGAGGAAAGGTAAAGTCAACCACATGGATGGGAGGTTTAAGATATTGACATGATTGTCAAACTGTAGCTTTTCACATTAGTGGTAAGATTCTTGCTTTATCTTATCGTATCATCGTACCTTCATTCTCTGTCTTCTTACAAATATTTAACCATTCATTCTTGTTAATGGAAAAAAATCAATCCTAAACTACTGTAACACTTAAAAAAAATAGCTATTGGTGATGTATCTTGCATTTCTTGGTCCAATCTATTGTTTGGTGGAGTATTCCCATAGAAATCTTCCACCTATCTACAACAATGTCAGGTTAACGTCAGGTTTTGGTGTCAGACACTCAGAATCAAAGAGCAAGGGTTTCTTTCTAGACTCACCATTTTGCACCAACGTTCCACAATCATACAGGGAGAAATCCATTACTAAAGAGGCAGAGATATCAATTTCTCCACCATCAGTAGCCCCAATAGACCAGAATGCAATGCAGTCACATGACACCTTTTGTTTTGGGTAAGGGGTGTGAATGTGATCATAGATATGTATATCCCACAGCTGAATTATCACACTTTCAAGCTATTTATATGCCCATATACCCATCTTTGATTGAAAGCAATAAGTTCACGCATGCCCCTTCTCTGGGGATTGTCGAAAGTCATTCTGGGAAACACAGGAAATCGTAACACTTGAAACTCATGGAATGCATTGAGCATCACAAATTCATGATATCTAACAGTGTAAGAGTATCTGAGGGTGGATTTTTCCTTTAAGAACATGGATTGTGTTTGGGAGATTGGCCCGTTGGTCAATTCAGCCGTTGAATGTAGAATGTAGACACCAAAATCATCCATGTGTCCCTGGTAGATTGTTGGCTTCAGTGCTCCATGCGCCAACACTCTAGCATACGCTATGTTGAGTGATAGTAGGCTCCATGCTGACACTTTAGCATACACTATGTTGAGTGATAGTAGGCTCCATGCTAACACTTTAGCATATAATATGTTGAGTGATAGTAGGCTCCATGCTAACACTTTAGCATATAATATGTTGAGTGATAGTAGGCTCCATGCTAACACTTTAGCATATAATATGTTGAGTGATAGTAGGCTCCATACTAACACTTTAGCATACACTATGTTGAGTGACAGTAGGCTCCATGCTAACACTTTAGCATATAGTATGTTGAGTGATAGTAGACTCCATGCTAACACTTTAATTGAGTGTTGAGTAGCAGTAGGCAACTAGCATTATGTCAAAAGTGAGAAAACTACAACTTGTAGCAGCTGTAAAGTAATTCTAAATGATAAGCAGCTAAACATGGAAGTTTTGTGTGAGAGATTGGTAAAATGTACAGGAAATGTAAGAGAAAAATAAGGTAGTCTTTTGAACTAGCGGGGACTACAGTGTGAAAAAAATCACTCTCATTTGAAATAGTTCCAAAATTAAACCCGGCCCCATCAGCTGTATTTGGTGTCTATGTTGTCATAGCTAAGTTGACCAAGGGGACAATCTCCGAAAAACTCACTGTATCCCTTTATGGAGGGTTAAATGTGACAATATTAAATAAATAAATCATTAATTAATTAAAAGGGTAAATATATAGATACATTAAATAAAAGGGTAAATATATGAATAATTAATTAATTAAAATGGGAATAGGAGGAGCACAAAAAAATAGAAGAACCAGGTCCATTAAGTTAAACATGATGAGGCTAGTCCAACAGCTATAATGGCATTTCCTCTAGGCCTCCAGGAAGAACATAGTAGATGCATTCAACTAGAATCAGTGTTTGGTTTTACCTGCTGCATAAAAAAGATCTCCCTGGGATTACAAACAACACATTTACCAGTACACAGGATTTGATTTTATAATCCTTTGTGCCATAATCCAGGCTGAGCATTCACATAGAATCCTAATTCAGATGACAGAAAGAATGATGCACTAACCCACAAATGGAGACTATAGAGGACATCAGGCTACACCGTCATGAATCTACAGGACCATCAGACAGGCAGCACCATTCACTAGCCACCTAATGCTACAGGGTTGTATGTGTGAATGAGAGTATGTCACTGGGGTTATCAAGTGGGCACCTCACATCACAGATGTTTCGTTGATTTAGGCCCACGACACCTCCAGAAGGCTTAACAGTCAAGTCTACTTTATTTATATAGCCCTTTATCACAAACCAGCCTCAAAGGACTTTACAGGCATAACTAGGTCAGGCTGATATACAATCAGCTTTATGACAGAATCAATTATCAATCAATCATGACAAATAAGATGTTTACAGTATATGATCAGACCAAAAGAAAACAGAGTAACAGGTAGACGAAGACTGAAAGGATTTAAGAGGACACAGCGAGCCTACGTAGTCTGCCTAAGGTAGCCTAACCTGGGTGGCACCAGTTATTTATGGCGTCCCAGAACCAACCCTCTAAACAACTGCTCTCAACACCAAATACAACCAATCACCAAAGCCTACACTACCCTGTACCTATGCTTAGGCTGATCCCTCATTCCCAACATTACTCAAAAAATTCTGAAATGACCATTGATTTCATCAACAACAAGAAGCCAATGGGACGGCTGACACTGCTAGCTTGAAGCAGTTCAGAACCCAAATTGTATCAGTAAACAATTATACCAAGAGCTGAGAACAGTGAATGACAGCTCAGTACCATGCAACCATGGTACTACCAAACACTGCCAAATAGCATGCTACACACACAGGCTGACAAGCCGGCATAAGAACAGGTCAATACCTAGCAAACATGCTACAGATAAACAGTCACGACAACCGTGCTATTAGCAAACAATGTCAACTAACATCAACTAACACACCGGAGTGAAACACAGAGGGCGTGGACCTCTATCAAATTTTCACTGCAAAGAAAAACAAACCCTGTAGTTGGTATTATCACAGTATTTATTTTGCTACAACCTAGTGCTACAACACAATACGCTAAAATGATTTCACTACATGTTTTGCACTGCATCAAGATTATTTAAAAAAGTAAAAACAAAAGTGATGAAGATTGATAGCACCAGATACTAATCAGTCACTTGATCACTTGATACTTCTCTCATCTGATCTCTGAAAACAATTATAATCTGAGAGGAATCTTCATCGCCATTGATTGGGTCCATCAAACTGGCACATTGAACACTTTTCTATGAACACATTCTCTCTCTATCATTCACAGTTCTCTGGCCACTGGTTCTCTGCTGTCTTTAAACATACACTTGTTCAGCCTTCTCTTAAAAAGTTAAGACTCATTTCAAAGCAGCCATTTCAATCTTACTTATTAGAATTATTACAATAATTCCAATCTGCTTTCCACACGTCATAATAGAAGCTTGGTAGAAGCTTGGTTCTATTTCTGCTTGACCATAATGTAGCTTTTGACACTGTTGATCATACTATTTAAATTGACCACTGTCACTGTGCCCTAAAACCGGTAACTGCCAAATCCGACCGGGAGGGTCCATTCGATTTAAATAGAAGGGTTCCCAGGGGTAGAGACCAAGTGCGGTAGAGTAGGAGGGGTGTTTGTTTCTGTTTAGGGATTAGGCTATTTAAAGCACCCTTTTTTAAAGAAACATATTTTAAAATAAGCTTGGATGTATTTTTTAATGATAACATATGATAATTGAACATTGCTGTTCTTGTGACTGTTTGGGATGAGATGATTGATAATGGTCTCTTGAGTAGGTGGAGCCCACCTGTATTTAAGGGACAAGGCTGGAGCACCTAGGGGGAGCAAAACCTCATAAGAGAGAGAACAACCAGAGAGAGACAGCTACAGACCACAGCTCCTGCCTTGGGCCCAGTATTTGCGGCATAGCCAAAGAGCAGATTAGAGTTATTTTCTGTTTGAAATATTTTCTTTTTGGTATTTTCCTATTTTTGGGAAAATAGTTTATTTTTGTTTTTCTTCATTTTGGCCGACCAACTTTAATACACTGTAAATATATGCACGGGACTCCACTGCTGTAAATAAAATTCACTTGGACTGCTGAACTTCGCCTGCATCCCTGTTCATGTGTCTGGCTGCTCGGCCAACCTCACAACCACGTTCATTTTTGCCAAGTATTAAAGACATTGATTGAGTGGTTTATTTAATATCTTAGCTTAGCTTAGTATCTTTCCCATCACCATTACAGTGCCTCAAGGCACTAAACCTTCTCCTTCTGAATGAAAACAAATCTTAGGTAGTCTTGTTTGGACCTCCAAATGTTAAAAATGCTTGAGATCTTGAGGCTGGTTTCAGGGAAAAGGTATGCCAGAAGTAGGTCTTTATCTAGCAGAATTAATCATATCTTAAATATATCTTGTGGCTTTAGTAAGCTATGGACAATAGAGTTCATGACTTGGATAAGATAAGGCTTAATCAGACTGTCAATCTTTTCCCCATGTGACTTGGGAAAACAGAGGATAAGCAGTTCAGGGCCTCTCTTTTTGGTCCTATTTGTGACCATATATCTATCGTTATACTAGTAAAAGTTGCAGTTGTGGTGCTTTGTACTCTGCATGAGAAGATCCAGTTAAATATGTGCTGTGTGTTCTCTGCACATGAAGTATTTAGGAGTTATCTTAACCTGCATTTGTAGAAAAAGATGCTTCACCTGCAAATTTTGCTGTTTATTAACTCATTGTTACAAAATGTACTATTCGATTAGTTTGTTTGGATTCTATTTGATGGTTGTATGACTGTTTGATTGCTATAGAGTTTGTAGCTAACTTTATCTTTAGAGTACACCTTTCCAGCAGGGTTTTAACAGGGTTTTTATTGCAGTGATGATTGTACCATGAAAATTTGATAGAGGTCCATGCCCTCTTTCTTTCACTCTGGTGTTTTAGCATGTTAGTTGACATGGTTGTAGCATACCCCACTACCTAAGTGCATTAGCTACACTATGTCTGAAAAAAAAAGGAAAAAAACCCTATAACAATAACCATACACCAGAACGGCCCAGCAATCACAAGGGACACCTAGTCTTGTTTTTGTCATAGATTGATTACAGTGCTGAGCTGACAACAGCATTAATCTCAATTTAAATGAGTTCCTTGGAAGATTAATTTAAGACCATATTTAGTCCTGGAGAAGAACTAAACTGACTTCAGTCTGAATAGTTGAATCAAGAGCAGAATGAGGACAAGACCTGGACAATTTGAATTAGTCCTCTTTAAAGGGTCATTTTAGTCCAGCACTTTGCTATCCTCTACCCATATCCAGCTTTTGATTCTCATTTAAAACAAGTGGAAAAGGTAGTCAAATCCGGCTTCCATCAAGAGAGAAATATTTCCAAAATAAGCCCATTTCCTAATCCGAAGAAAGACATCCATGCATTTTTATAAACTATTAATGTAATCTTTTATATTTTCATAGTATTTGCATAGCACTTTAAAATACGATTATTATTACTGTAGGCTAGACTTTGCAACTGCTTGTCCTCATGTCACAGCACTCTGACGAGACCCTCCACTGAGAAATCAAATTCTTTCTTATTCAGTGTAAAAACTGAATACTCATTATGTGCAATTTATCACTTATGTTTATACCTAAGCACACCAGTAGCTCCAGTATGTCCAGTAGGCCACATCAAATTGCATGCTGAAAATTGACAGTTTAGTGTTTCCTTGCTGGATTTATGATGGGAAAAAGAAAAAAAAATGTTTTCAAAAAGTTTTTAAGAAATCAATCTGGAATTCAATAAGTCAGCCAACAGCATGCCAGCCAAACAATCAAATGATTGACCAGGGGAGTTCAGCCCTACAAAATACGCATTAGGGTTAGTGTGTGTTTGTGGATGTGTTTGATGTGTATTGAATAACAGCCATGGTGTATAATGAGATATGACACTATCACAATAAGCAGTTAGCCTGTTGGCGCAGATTAGTTATGTTGCTATGCTTCTCACAACTCGGCTCACCCTGCTCGCGGCGTTTGATCTGCTGGATCTGGTCCACGGTGCTCTTGAGGATGTGGCACTTGTCTGGCTTGACATTGAGACTGGCGATGTCGCCCATGTTGGATGACAGCAGCTCAGCCAGCTCCTCGATGTAGCGGCACTCCAGTTCCCGCCTCCGCTTCTCCACACTGCACACACACAGATATGCAGAAAAATCATGAGATTCACTTTTTATTTATTTATTGTTTTTTATTATTATTTTTGTTTATTAGACAGTTTGGATTTCACGAGTGTCCACACCCGACACCAGAATTTCATTTGGGTAAAAAGGGTGAATCTACGGTGTCTCAATTTGTGAGGATGGGACATTCTTCTATATTGCAGCCCCCTTTTGTGAAAAGACAGTATTGTGTAAAGTGTATTTTTCCATAAACAATCTTGCCTAGTGCAGCTTTAGGTTTAATCTTCAACACAATGCTCAAAATAAATTTTTGAATGAAGCTTTTGCTTGCATTTTCCCCACAAAAGTAGTTAGTTTTGGAGAAAAATTTTAATATGGATTTTTATATTTCCGATGATATTGGAATAAGCCGTCACTATGCTCAACATACATTATATCAAAATGGATTTTCATTTTCTCACAAGTCAACACACGAAACAAATGAATCAAAGTATTAGGCAAGTGGGAGAGGGATGAACCAGAGGAGATAGGAGAAAAGTGAGGAATTGAAGAGAGAGCAGAGGATGTGCTTGGACAGGAATAACCTTAATAATTCATGTCCTAGAGGAGATCCTGTAGAGAGAAAGTGAGAGAGAGTGAGGAGAGGAAAATGCTAATGAAAGTGAGAGAGCAGAGAGAGTAGAAAGAGGTGGAGAAAGAGGTATTGACTGTGTTGGTGCTATATTATTCTTTCAGCCGGTAGGTAAGATCGTGCTGACATACCACATAATGAACAATTACTACGTTAATTTTGAGAGATTAGTATAATTGCCGTAAACAAATGAGACCATCGTTGAGAAGATTTGCAGCCTCTACCGGCCTCTACACTGCATTTTCATGGTGTGCCATCGGGTCAGATTTGGCCGAAAATCTGCTGGATTGCTTTATGGCACAAAACAGGAAGGTGGCGCTGTTCTTCCAGCGCTAACGAGTTTCTGGCAATGGCAGGTGGTGGAAGGCCGATGAAAAAAATCACTTCTGAGATGTTTATCCTCTGCAGTAAAGCAAAAGCAGGGGGGAAGGGGACAAGAGGCAATTGGTTTATGAAAAATGTGGTCATAATTTTAAGAAACGCTAGCACTAATAATACCACTGGTGTGACACCGAGGCTACCAATCGTCTCGGCCATGGTCTCATTTGTCTGAGGTAATTAGACCAAGGCATCACAGTTAATTTGATGATATATGCTACAGCACCTTTAACCGTCTCCACTGAACCCTATCCAGCCTCTTTCCTTCTTCTGACTCCCAAGGATGCCACCTTTTCCATCTCTTTTACACCTCTCTCTCCCTGGCCTAACTCCAGTGGGGGGTTACACAGCCATTCCCATCTCTGTCTCTCTTTCTCAATTCAGGGTTAGACCAATATATGGGGCCGATATTGGTCTTTAATTAAAAATCACATTCATTGTCGTCCACCTCTGATATGATGGATGTGATGCAGTTTGATTGATTACATTTATTGTAGAATTGATCAATACTACACTGGTTGTGTATGGAAAGCCCTTACCCTGAATTGGTTCCAATGAGACATTTTGAATCTACAAAAGTATGCATGAATGTTTTTATTATTGCTGTTGTTTGTTTGAATGCACATAGTGTCTAGGTGGTAGTAGAACACTGAATACTTGTAAATACTGGGTATGAAAATAGCCAAATTTAAAGATATCAGCACAAAATTAACAGCTGCCTCAATGAAACAAAGCTTTAAAAAACCCATATGGATCGAACCCTCACACACATAACAATACATTATTGTGTCCCATGGTCTAAATCAGGGGTCGGCAACTACATTTAGCCTCAGGACAATTTTTGTGTGTGCAGTGGATAGGTGGGCCAGACCATAATATAATGTATTGAAGACCGAAGTGTAATCCCATTCTGAATATGCTTTTAATACATGTCAGTAAATTGTTATCCTTATTAGAAACATGCAAGCTCACACACTGTGTGACTTCAACATGTTTGACTCTTGCATCATGCTGACTGTCACTGGCCTGATTACTGACCAAATAAATAAAAGATGTAAATACCAATATGAATTTCACATGGATGTAACTTTTAAATCAGATTTCTATCTAGGCTTGCCATACCTCTTGAGCTATTAACCTTATTTGTGATGGGGCTTTGGCTTTCACCCTTTGCTTTGAAGAATGAAGATATTTTTCTCTGCATTCTTCTCTGCAAATATGAAATTGAATTCAGTGTAGACTACTGACTGAGTGCTTTTCCACCAACACCTGCCCTGGAGACTGGCAGCTTTGGTGCTCCGTGGCTGACCTGCCGGGGCGGACGCAAGGTGTGCCGGCCGGGAGAGACACTGCTGAAAAGCGTCCGTCTCTGTCTGTTGCGGCCCCGGTTGTAGCGAGTCCACTACACATGCTTTTTAATTTTAAAAGAAAAAATTGAAAAAATGAGTGATTCAAGTGACGCCCATAACGTTGGTCTCTAGATTGGTGCAAACGCGGGGCGGTTCTTAAGGTTAGCTGGTTCCAGTGCTCAGCACCGACTCAGGCACCGGCTTGTGAACGACAGGAATGAACCAAACGGGAAGAAGGGGGAGTTGATTTCCAAAATTCTGTTTAGAGAATACTTTTGAGTGAATATACAGTCATCTTACTATATATTTTTGGAGGGAAATTTTTTTTTTTTAAAATAAAAAAAAAATATATATATATGTATGTAGATAGATTGTGTGGTGCTACAATAACTGGAAACTACTGGCAGGCCAGTTGCTGATCCCTGGTCAAAATGGTGTTTAGTAAAGTTTAGAAAAAGTGATAGATTATGTGCATTATTGATATGGACTACGATAAACTGAGCCAAATTTTCGAGTTCATGTCTCTCCTCTGTTTGTCAAATCTGAAATTTGCCCAAATATCTGCCTTGAGGTTTGCTGGCGATGCTTAATATCACTTGTCAATATTATTCACAGATGTAATTTGGTCCAGTTGGGCCTCCATACTTCTGGTCGATATCACCTACAGGGGTGAAGTCTTTAGAAAAATGAAAAACAAAATCTGCTATAAACTGCTGTAAAACAACAGAGTAAACAACAAGTATCAATGTCAGGATTTACAGATTCTGACTTGGAAAAAACAAAATCACCCTGCCATAATGAATACATGTTGTTTTTTTAAGCATAGTGCAATGTAAAGATAATGAATATTGGCACAAAAAATCAACTATTGGCAACTTCATTCCATCAGTATGAGCCTTCAATAACCCATATTGGTTGATACCCACAGAGTCTTGAGCCTAACATTATTCTCTTGAGTTCCAGAAAAAGAAAAGAATACATTTTGAGCCCGACAACTAACGGTAAGGCATGTGGCAAAAAAGTGTGTGTGTATGTGTGTGTGTGTGTGACGACAACAGCAAAAGTAGGTCAGTGCACTGCCCAGCCAGAACACACAGGCGCAATGACAGGGGCGGGAGAGAAAAAAAAAGAGGGAGAGGAAGAAAGAGAAAAAGAGAGAGAAAGAAAAAGAGAGAGAGGTCGAGTGACTGAATGTGCAGGTCAGTGGCTGTGTTTGGTTGCCGTAGGAACTGCTATCTGGGCTGTTACATCAGTTTACATAATCTCCAAAACCTGAAGGAGGAAAGCCCAAATCCTAATCCTAAAATAGCCCCTTAAAGAACTGAGGGCCGAGGGTGAAAATGTCCTCAATTTTAGGGGATTTTCCACCTTTCTATCCTTGAGGGGACATTTGGTCCTCATAAGGGTAGAAACACAGGAACGTGCACACACGAGCTGGGCTTCAAAAGGACACCCGATGCCTTCAAACAACAAGACTTGATATCCATTTGCGAACGTCCAGCTAGGCCACAGGTTGGCTGCCAGCGGAAAAGTCTCCACAGAGGTGTCACTCATCCAGCAGCTTGCCTTGTGTTGTGTAGTGGTGATAAGTGGCCATTTATGAGTTCTGCTCAAAGGAGCAACGGGGACAAAGGTAAGGGCAGCTGTGATAATGTGGACTTCCACACCGAGCTACCCACCCATGGGGCACCCCAAACAATTTGTATTTGAACTTTTTTTCGTTTATTGTAAAAGGGGCAATAAGTAAAGTTTTTACTGCCTCACAGCACAAAATGACTGTAATATATCTGCAGGGGGTTGATAGGGTTGTATACTCAATGACTCAACCATTACTTGGCCAGGTGCTGAGATTTCTGGTTCTCAAAATGTTTTGGTGATGGGAGAGAGAAAAGTGCTCTGTTTTGGAACAAAACCTCCCCACCCCACCCACTTGTTTTGAATTTTTGAGTCTTTACCTTTGCCCTGACGTGTCGCATGGTGAGCCCTTCCTCTTGCGTGACTCCGGCACGGCAGGGTCGAGGGGGCTTTCCCCTACTGCACTCATCTTCAACTTCAACTCACCTAGAAGAGGGGTGGGGGGACACATGGTTAATAGAAACCAAACAACTCAACAGGGTCTCTTCAAGGTCAGAAACTGGATTTAAATAGAATGCAATATCAGCGACAGTGAGAGTCACAAGTGATTCCAACAATTTCACCAATCATTCCGATTTTTTTTCCAGTTGGAATCGCGACGTCCTGGGTTTGAATCTGGCCTTTTTTTAAAACCCCTGGTTCTCTTTATTTATAGGATAATTCTTGTTTCTTCAAGTGATAGACAAATGATTCTTTGGCCAGTCCAAGAAAACTGGAAACTGGAAAGGTGAAACTGGAAAGCAGGGTTTGGTTCGCCACACAAACATCAGTGGGGTGGTCATAGGGGCAAACGCAACACCTTCCATCATTCTTGGTCAAATCACATATATTAATTTAGAGTCGACAACAAAACTTTATTTGAATCAAAATGAGGATGGTTTACAAAAATCTGAAATGTCAAATTGGCCCCTATGGTTCATTTAGCATTAGTGGAGGCTATATTTACACAGTATTACCAGAGACCCTAAACATGCATTCCGGTTTGGCCTCCTCTCTGAAGATCATATGGAAAAGAAAAAAACTGGATTCACCCGGTTTTAAACTTTAAATAGGGCAATGTAATTGATAGTACCACCCCTTCTAACAAGAGCACTACAGCTGGAGTAAGACCAACAGCAACAGCACTTTATCTACAGGGAATTCCCACAGCTGTAGAGACAGGAGAGTTATGGTTGAGAAATACCACCAACTGCACTTATCAGCTGTGAGTGTTAAAATTCAGAATTTAGTCTTAGGACAAAAAAAATTATTTAAATTGATTTCAATTTTAGTTGTGTCATAATGAATCAATGTAGCTAATTACGCACTGACTGAAATGATATATGAGTTTACTCAACACAAATTAGTAAATAATTGCTGATGAAAGCATGTTTACTACAGCATCCCTTTAGGTGTCGCACCACTACATTAATGTAGATTACATTTGCAACATGTGGACATTTCCCTTTTATTCTGGGAGGTAGACAGACAAAGAGCTGAGACGAAGACAGAGGGACTTAACCACTATCTCTGGGCACTAAACAGCCCTTAAACCAAGCAATTAGCTTTTGTCAGTAGGTAGTTATTAAAGTTTGGCTCCAGCAGCGTCTTTTATTTCATCATACTTTCGTCAGTGACGGAATAGAAAAAAGTCAAAGGCTTTGCAGGTTTTCCAAACACTGCAAAAAAAATTAACCGGATGAAAATTGAGCCAAAATAATCACATTAATTAAAAAAAAAAGACAGGTGCAAGCACTAAAACAGAAGAACAAAAAATGGGTGGAAAAGCAAACATTTCAGCTACATGCTATCATCAGTGCTCTATGGAGAGCAACACACATCAGCCATTAGATAAAGCTTCCTAGCAAGATGGGAGAAGTGGCAACATGCATGTCACACTTACCCGTTTTCATGCTCGCTTGAGGCAGTTTTTTGTTGATAATGAAATAATGTGATAAAGTAACAATTGAAAACAAATAAATAACATAGCAATGATTTTCTGCAAAATGTCTGTCGACCATGACCTCCTAGAAATGTTGTTTATTCCACATATAAAGGAGTTATGGCTGTATGGACATTAGTTGGTGCATTAAAATATTGCCAACTGCATTCCTTTGTTTTCATCTTCAGACGTCATGAAATATGGCCAGCATTAGCTGACGCGAAAGAAAAACAATTCTCCCAATACCAATCAATTCTTGAAGACTTGAAGTCAGTTTGTTTTTCCTGATGTAGCTCCATTCCATGTCCAGGATGTCAATTTATCTTAATAAAGTTTAAAATGTGGTTGACAGTTGGATGACAACATAGCTAATGTTTTGTCGCCAGCCTTCCTCCTCGGTTTCTTTGAAAGGATTCAAAGATTCAAAGATTTGAAGGCTGTGCCTTCAAATCAAATCAAATCAAATTCCCCTGTCTCTGCAATATCTACAATCTATACCTCTCTTTCTACATTGGGAGTATAGCCATGGCAGAAAACGCTGCAGCCGAGGCAATCCTAAAGGCTGACATACGGGAAAGACTGGAGCACACCACCAACAGAAAAGCTACAATAGGAAATACTGGAGCCCACCACCAACGAAATAAAGGGGCAGAATAACAAAAAGAATAACAGGAAATTAAATCTTAAGAGAAATTAAATCCAACAATCGGGTGAGAGTGGGTATGCAGTGCAAAAAATTCTGTCATTGCATGGTGAAAAAAGACATTTTAAGGCCTTAAATTTCTTTTAAAACTGCATGCAGCCTACAGATGTAGGCTATACGTCTCTTTATCTATATAACTGCATGCATGCTGTATGTGCACACTTGAAATCTGTAAAGCGTGGATGTACACACACACGTGCTAACAGACACATAGCACACGTTTTAAATCCCTGGGCAGCCAGCGAAAACAAGCTGCCATTGTCACAATGGTGGAGCTGCTGCAAGGCCACGCTGCTCACAGGATGCTAATCCTTCCTGACTAGCCTCGTTTACATTTCACCTCAAATCAACCCTCTCCCTCCTTGCACTGCTAACAAACGGCAGTTAAAAATGATCCATCCACAACAGTGAGGAGGGAAAACACTGTTGCACAACAATAGTCAATAGTCAATCAAAAAAACTAGCAATAGGTCTAGTTTCTGAGAGACTGACTACATGTATGCCTGTACATGCCCACACATGTGTATGAGTGGATAAGGGAGTACTAAGGCAGTCTACAAGAAAAATAAATGAATGACAGACTGCAGCTAGGAGTTAAGGTAGGCTATGGCTTGTGCTGAATAACATACGATTTCAAACAGCACATAATCAAACAATAAGAATTAAAAAATCTTATGGTTTCAAAATCCAAAATAGCCACTGCTATGATTATTGGTACCCTTCAGAACAATTCAAATCAATTTTGGTGGAGGGAATAGATTCTCATTTTCAGAGTAATTCATCTCACCTGTGACAGGTTGCAGGTGCCGACATGGTACAAATGAACCAATTATCCATTTTAATGATAAAGCAGCCTGTTCTGCTTCCTTGGTCGTCTGTAAAAATGGTGAAGAGAAAAGAGCTGTCAGAAAAACTATTATGACCAAACACAAGCATTCACAAGGCTATAAGGCCGTCTTCTAGAGACCTTGGTATTCCACACGTTGCATTGTTATTTAGAAGTTTGCTGCTCATGGAATTGTTAACAATCTCCCAGAATATGGTGGAAAGAGGAGAATTGATCTCAGATGTCGTTGAAGGTTGATGCGAGCCATTGAAAAACACCTTGCATGACATCCAAAGATCTCAAGGCTGACCTGGAGAGGTCTGAGGTAATGATTTTCAGCCCGTACCAAACGCCGGACACTGAACCAAGAAGGGCTTTACGTTCGGAGGCCACTGAATACACCACTCCTGGAAGAGAAACACAAGAGGGCCCGGTTGATCTTTGCTAAGAGCCATCTGGACAAACCTAAATTCTTCTGGGAAAATGTTCTGTGGACCGATTTGTTCACAGACCACGAAATTAAGCTTTTAAAGAAAAGAAACATCCTACGTACAGTCAAAAATGGTGGAGGGTCCATAATGCTGTGGAGCTGCTTTGTTGCCTCTGGTACTGGACATCTTGAATGTATTTAGGGCATCATCAGAAGATTACCAAGGCATTTTGGAGCGAATTGTGCTACCCAGTGTCAGAAAGCTGGGTGTCAATCGAAGGTCATGGGTCCTCCAGCAGGACAATTACATTACATTACATTACAGTCATTTAGCTGACACTTTTATCCAAAGCGACTTACAATAAGTGCATTCAACATAGGTAGGCAAGAGAACTGCTAGTCACCAGAAATCATAAGTGCATTTCCTTCCTAAACAAGCAAAGGTAAAAGTGCAATAAGTTAGCTAACTACTTTTTACTTAAACAAATGAGACAAATAAGTAAATCAAATAAACAAGAGCTAAGACAAATAAGTGAATCAAATAAACAAGAGCTAATAAACAAGAGCTCAGACAAATAAGTGACGACAAATAGGCAAGTGCTAAGAGGAAGGGTCAGGGTAGTGTTTCTTGAAGAGGTGGGTTTTCAGCCTGTGGCGAAAGATGGGCAGCAACTCTGCTGTCCTGACATCAGTGGGGAGTTCATTCCACCACTGCGGGGCCAGAACAGAGAAAAGCTGTGAGCGTGTAGATCGGCTGCAGGGACCTCTGAGCGACGGGGCAACCAGTCGCCTCGAGGCAGCAGAGCGAAGTGGTCGGGCGGGGGTGTAAGGCTTGACCATAGCCTGGAGGTAAGCAGGAGCTGTTCCTTTCACTGCCCTATAGGCTAGCACCAGGGTCTTGAACTGGATGCGAGCTGCTACAGGGAGCCAGTGTACAGAACGGAGAAGGGTAGTTGTATGGGAGAACTTGGGGCGGTTGAACACCAGACGAGCTGCAGCTTTCTGAACAAGCTCCAGAGGTCTGATGGCAGACGCCGGGGCACCAGCAAGGAGGGAGTTGCAGTAGTTCAGGCGGGAGATCACAAGAGCCTGGATGAGCACCTGCACCGCCTTGTCAGTGAGGAAGGGGCGAATCCTCCTGATGTTGTAGAGGAGGAATCTGCAGGAGCGTGTCACTGATGCGATGTTTGCCGAGAACGACAGTTGGTCGTCCAGGGTCACACCCAGATTCCTCGCAGTCCGAGTTGACGTCACCACAGCATTATCAATGGTGATGACCCAAAACACACATCCATAAGCACCCAGGAATGGTTCAAGATTAAATGTTGGACTGGAGTGGCCAGCGATGAGTCCTGATCTCAATCCCATCGAGGACCAATGAAGAGACCTGAAATGTGCAGTTGGTCAAAAGAATCCATCAAACATTGAATGGAAGAGTGAAAGAAATTGTCTTTTACAGTAGCTGCCATTTGAAACAGAAATAATAACACAGTAACTACTTGGTGAAAACAAAAAAATGTGTAATAAGTTTGTCTTTTACACCCTGCCTATAGTGTTTAAAACCATTTAACTGTTTAATCGATACAGACGGGAATGAGAAAACAGGAAGTTAATGATTGCACCGAACAACTTCTCGACTCGATAGCCCCACAATGATTGGAAGACACCTTGATGAGAAGAAACATTCTAATACTTACATGCCGTTTTGTTGAGCTTTATAAAATCAAAAGTAAAACTCCCTGCTTTGTTGGTTGACATTACCTTAAAAGCCCACCGCTACTTTGTTGACTATAAGTGACAATTTTATTTTCTTGAATCAAGCAGGTCTAAAGTTTGGGGGCGCATGGCGCAAGTGGACATGCCCAGTCTATTTTGCTATTTTGGTGACCAGAGGCGCAAGGTGCAACTGCAGCACAGTGGTCAAAGAGGTTGGATTAAGAGGAATACATTATCAGTAGGTGTGGTGAGGGTTGTCTTAAATTCTGGCCAATCAAATCAGCTCATTTCATCCCCTTTAAAAGCAGTGTGCTCGCACAATGACATATTGACAATTTTGTGATGGCTGCGCCAAGTGCAAACCACCATAAAAGCTTCACCAGAGAAGAAACTGATATTCTTGTCCAGGAGGTGCAGAGTCAACATGGTCGCATTTATGGCTCCTCAAATAGGCCCCCAAGGGCTGATGATTAGAAATTGGCTTGGGAAGAGGTAACACAGATTGTCAATGCCTCTTCCTCTAGTCCACTGAGAACTGCTGCCCAGTGTAAGAAGAGGTTCAATGATGTAAGGCGAAGAGCTAAAAGAGAAACTGGCTGCATCCCAGAGGGAAGCATCAGCCACGGGAGGGGGGGGCCATCCACGAGCCGGTCCCTCACCTCAGTGGAGGGCATAGCCACCTCTACGGCCCCCACAGAGAGCATCGCTGGTTTTGGAGGCATAGAGGTTGGCTTGTCAGACGATGCATTGGAAATATGTGTATTATTTAAATGTTAAATTTGATTATTTGCCATTTATATGTAAGTCTAAACTGACTGCTTTAGACATGGTCTTCGAAGGCAGAAGGTGCAGCTATAACTTCAGTCAAAAATTCCACTGCACCAGCTGGTTTTCATTGACTGTTGTGCCACCCTATCCCAATAGAATTAGCATTAATTTTATTGGGATACTTTAGTATGTAGTATGCAAATCCATATATTTATAGAGGACATTTAAAACAGAAGTTGGCCAAAACGCTATACAAAAAACTTTAGATTGATATAAGCTTGAGCTATACATTTTAAGTTGATTAGCCTAACCTTGGTATAACTGTACCCTATGTCAAATTATGATAAATCAACAAAAATATCTTTTGTATTTTACGTTACTTCTGTTGAAGTCCCTCACTAAGGGAACTTCAGGGGAAAAAAGCCACGTTTCACTCGGGCCTGAAGACCGTCACACTGTTTCATGGTAGTTTCCATGGCAACTTAATTAAACCTGTGTTGTGGAACCGAATTCCCAGAAAATAAACCCGAGTTACTGAAATAAGCCTGCCTTACCCAGTAATCTCGCAATCGGAACAGCCCTCTGGAGCTCTGGCCTAGTATTTGTTATGGTTAACTCTGCTCTGCCATTGCCACCACACATCCTGCTTCCTGGGCAGCAGATCACAACTGATGGATAGTGAAAGGTGACAGTATTCTATTAAGAGGACGCATTTCATCTTCCATATCAGTCTCCTGGCCTACATTGCGTCCAAAGTGCTGAAGTCTGAACTGCACATTCAGCCCCTAAATATCAAGTATAAAGAGGCATCTGTCATCAAACGATCAAAACTGTTTTTCTCACAAATCACAACTGTTTATTTTATCCAACACACTGTTCAGTATGTTCTTCTATTAAAAATTCTGATTAAAAACTATTACTTGTTATTTTGGAATGAGAATTAAGGCTCCATTTTCTATGGCTGTGGGGTAAATTTGTCAACTTCATTTGGCTTAGATTCTCCTGTTAAGAATGCATATTCCTCATTACTTTTGTCTTCCCTGCAGACACTTCTTTCCACTCCTTGACCCCCCATCCCATCGTAGCCTGACACCACTACAATGAGCCCCAAGACCCTATGGGAAACGCAGTACAACCCATCAGGAAAAAAATAATATATGTATATAATTTCTCTGAATGTCTTCATAGATCTACTGCTGACCTCAAGGCATCCAGAACCACATCCTGATGTACACTTCTCACCCACTTCTCTTCACACCGCCAGCAAGAACTCTATGAAGCAAGAGTTCTGCTCGCTCTGTCGCTCAATATTACAGAATTAAAATTCATATGAATTTGTATTCCCCTTTTTCAAAAGATTTATGTCATGTTATGTTAAGTTTATGTTTTGAGTAAAATAACCTTTAACTGGCTAATTCCATGATTAGAAATGTCCATCTATAGAAACCACTCTCTTCAGGTGTGGGGATGCCCAAGATGAGGACTCTTCACCCTGATGACCCCCAAAGGCTGGGCCTGCTCACCCTAATTTACCCACCTCCAACTGCATAACTGGTCGAGAAACAAGTCACAAGAGGTCTTGGTATGTATTTCAGAAAAACAACTTGCTGTGTCAGAGGGTGGTCAAATGTAGTGAGGAAACAGATCATCAAATCAATCACATTTATTTGTATAGCCCTTAATCACTGTTACAGTCTCAAAGGGCTTCACAGTGCCCAACGTGAGATAATTGCCCAATTTACTAATTGCTGTTCTCTGTCATTGGCAGCTTTAGAGGATGCCAGTAAAGCGACTGACTGATGGGCTGCTGCCATTGTTCTGGCTAGTGGAAGGACTGATTGGCAGATGGATGATGTGCAAGGTTATCCATAAAGCACTGTGCCACTGGCCAGACACCTCCCTGCCAGTCCAACACCTGGCTAAACAAAGGGAATATATCTCCTGAGAAACCAGCCCACCCTCCAAGCCTGAAGCCTCAGCATGGCCTGTGGACCGGGTTCTTTATCCATCACCCCCTCCTCCTCTCCACCTTCTAGTCCCTGAAGTCCACAACAGGATGATCTGATGTCTCTACACCACTTCTCTTAATACAGGTATACCAAACACACACAGGGTTGTCCAGAGACTCAGTTTTATGGGAGTTATAATATGAGTGACATGACCACCGGTAGCTACACCGAAAGTTACCAATTCATCTGATGCATAATCCGTGCTGTCTTAACTCATCGATTTGTCAACGATATGTAGTCTCATTGTCTAGGTGGTACTGCTTATGAGCCTCCCTCCTTCATCTCTCCATGGCCCTGGAGCTGAGCATGCAGGGGAATACAAGAGAAGAAATATCTTCTACCTTGCTGACAATGTATTTTATAGCTTGTGTGTAGTCTCAGTAAATATAGTGTATATATTGTAAAAATCATGATTTTATCTATTATCTTTATTGTTTTGCTTTTGCTGTTATTCTTTCCCTCACTGTATTGCAGTGGCTGGTAACCAGGGGACTATATGTTTTGGAGTTCGAGACATTTTTGTAAAAAGGCTGAAATGTCAGCCAGAAATGTCATGAAATAATATCTGATTATTAGAGTGCCTCGATGTGTTACCAGTGGTAAGAATTGATGTTTTGATTGGTGTATTTGAAAGTTTACTCTGTATCAGTTCATGTGGATAGAAGTGTAGCACCACTACTTTCCAAGCCACTAGACAAATTGCCCGACAAATGGAGACAAAGACTAAAGGGCCATGATATGTGTAGCTGTGATCATGTAACCTCAGCAAACATTAATGATGTATTTCATCTTAAAGGATGGAAACCCACAGATTTATTTTTGCCCACCATATGAATATAGGATGTGTGAAATAAAGATGCCATTAATAAAATGCAGGGGCATTTGTGTGAAGTATTAAGAATTGTCAGTCAGATGTGATACATCATTCATGACAACTGTACTGAAATGTATATGTAATGTTTCATGTGATATTTAAAATTTTCTATAGTGTAAATGGTTACAACATGTCATTGCCACACACACCATGTCACGCGCAGCAGACATTTAAATTAAGATGACTAGTCATTAGTCTGTGTGGTCATTAAGCAAAACAGCAAAATAAATGGTGCAAACAAATCACACGCACACATATTGGCAATTTAGAGTAGTGCTGCACGATTAATTTAATCGCAATCGCGATGTCAACCTGTGCGATTATATAACCGCAAAAGGCTGCGATTTAATTAAATAAAAAATGTGTGTGTGTGAACATGACAACCTATTCTCTGTTTGTGTGCAGTCTGCTACGCCCATGATAAAGAGATGACCAATCAGTCTCTGTTCAGGCAGTGAAGCGTGTGTGCATGGTCACATGACTATCCGGTGTGGTGCAGAGTCAGACCAGGTGGAAAATGGATAACAACGAGCAGGTTGACGCTGAACTGGTGGGCAAAAAAAACGCGACAAATGTTATATGGCGATATTTTGGATTCAAGCTCAGCGACATTGAGCAGAAAGACGTACTGTGTAAAACATGCAAAGTGAAAGTCGCTACATCACGCGGCAATACTACATAGTTGTATCCAGGGTTGCAAACAACTCGCTTTTCGGCGAATGTTGCTTTCTTCACGTCAATTTGGGTGACTTGTGTGATTCGTCCCGATCCAAAGAGTTTTTTTGGGGGGTGTATGGGTGACGGACGAATCTCCTTAACGAGTCCTACAGTGTATTTCTGTCAGCTCATATGAGTGAACTGCATTGAGCAAAAAATTCTACTCAACTGTCAGGACCTGCTCTTAAGCAACAGCAGAGCAGACAATCTGCTTCCTGTTTACACCGGCACGCGCATGCCCAGTGTAGGTGAATGGTTACGTGATATGCGTTTTCAGGCGTATTAGCATGGACGGAGATAATTTCTGAAACAATGCTAAAACGCTTCTGTGGATGGAGATCCTTTTAGTTTCAAAACGTATTAGTGTGGATGTAGCCTGAATCCAGTTTCATTTTTAGAAGAGGTTGTACAAAGTATGCCCCATTTTGTAACTTAATCACTCATTTTTATGTTACACCCTGCTTAAATGTCCTTGTTTGTTTGGGCATTCAAAATGTCTTATTTGAATGAAAATTTGCATTTTCTTATTTATTGTTCTATTCATTTAGTTGTACTATTGAGAAAAACTAACAAGTTTGCAGAAATGCCTTTAATTTGAAAAATATTTGTTGTTATGTTATTTAATTTTGTAAAATATTAAGTTATTTTGAAAACAGTACTGTACAAATTTTTGTTTTTGTATTTTTTATGCTAGTTTAAGTTTGTATGTTTGAGTTGAGAAATACACATTTCAAAACTATCAGTAATCTGTGCATTTTTCCTTGATAACCAAGCAAGTAGACTCATGATACCATTTGTTTATTATATCGCAATCGCAAATCGCAATATTGTCCACAATAATCGCAATATGACTTTTTCACCAAATCGTGCAGCACTAATTTAGAGCCTCCAATCCACCTGGCTTGCATGTCTTTGGACTGTGGGAGGAAACCACAGGCAAACTCCACACAGAAAGGACCAGGAACCGAACACGGGACCTCCGTGCTGTGAGTTAACAGTGCTAAGCACTGAGCCACACCACACAATCTCCTAAGTAATTTATCAAACACTGTTACATTCACGCTCGAGTAGTGAATCTAAAGCGGCGCCATGCATGAGAAGACTTCTGGCAAATCAAACTGCGCCTGGCAACATCAAACATACTTGAATCTAATGATGCAAACGTTCTGATCACAAGGCGAATGACAACATTTTTGTGTGATGAGGGTTTAATGAGAAATAATGAGCTTTATATCCAGTTTTACACACACATATCATGGCCATAAAGCGCTCATAAAAGGTTAACTGCATGGTCATATGGTCTGATTATAGGAAATAACAAGGCGGTGGTTTACATGACAAGAATGTGGTCCATGTGACATGCCTGTGAGACAGACCACATGGTTGGTAACCCGGAGGAGCTGAGCACAAATCAAATATGACATGGCAGTGCAGAGTTAAAACACAAAAACAAGAGGTGAACGGACGGGGTTAAAAGTTAAGGTGTTACAGGTCACACGTGAAGTACTGATGCGTGCACTTTCAAGTATGCATGATACATCGCTCAACAATGCACATATACACAACGGCACAGATAGTTCTATCATCGGGGATTGAATTTTACCAGCCAAATGCTGGTAAATATTGGCTGTGGCAGGGAAGTCGGACAACAACTACTAACCACCTTGGCCGGTAGCCAAACTGTTCAGTCGGTCTTATATACTCGAAATACTACATTTTCAAGGAAACTGAATAAGCTGGTGCAATTCTGAATATAGAAGCCACTGAGGCAAAACTTTCATGTTGGGAAATGATTAAAATTAGCTATTTTCTAACTTCCCTCTTTGTCTCTCTCATACACACCAGACTGCAATGAATAACCTCCTACAACAAATCAACAAATCTTCAAGCCTTTCCCTCCCTTTCTAGAGTAGAGCAGGCATGACTGAAAATCACACACCAAACACATAAAAAGCTGCATCATACAAACACATAGCCACAGGGCCTCTGCCCAGCCTCTCCTCTTTAAACCATGCAAAACCCCAGTCATAAGCCACGTTCACACTGCAGGCCTTCATGCTCAATTCTGAATTGCTGCTCATAGCTGATTTTTTTGGGATGATTGTTCATATCTATTCAAGGATGTAACCCATAGCCCATATCCCATACCAACATAAACTGACAGGGAGGTAGGAAAGACATGCATGTGCAGAGTAACAATAGGTTATGATATGTGTTCAAGTTTTGACTGAATTAAGGCGTCTGCCCAAACACCAATCAAGGTGGCCATTTGGCTTTCTTTCCATTATCGTGTTGTCCATGCTAATGCTGGCTCAAACAAGCTTCTGCTGCACCAAAAGTATGACAATTGTCACAGGTGAATGAAGTAAGGTTTAGTTATTGACGTGGCAATGTAAGCACATTTTGATTTTGACTCCATGCAGCATTTCGCCTTTCACTCTGATTAGAAAACATCCGATGTGTGTCACATGTGATGGGGAAAAAAATAGATAAATTGGGACACTTTGAGTTGCAGTGTTACTGTAGCCTTGGTCGCGCACTCATACATACCGGTCTACAAGTAAAAAAAGAAAACGTTAGGAGAAAAAAAGAGCAAGCCCGATCCACGCACCCTTGGCCCTGATCTCTCTCTCTCTCTCTGAGTGACGATCGAGCCTTGAGCACACGAAGAAGGAGAAGAAAAAGAAGAGGCAGCTACGGCACAGCAGAGCCCGACCTCTGAGAAATACAGTCCAATGCCGCGGAAGGCTCTCCATCTCACTATCTTTAGATCTGTCGCTCTTTTTTCCCTCAAAGCTTTCTCTTCCTTCGTTCTCTCATTCCGCAGGCTATCCTGATAACCTCCCACATACATGCACACACACGCGCGCGGGCGCATGCACACACACAAAGATACAGCAGCAACAGCAGCAATGTATAACTTGGAGGGGGGAGGAACAGACCACCAGGCAGAGAGCTGGGGGGGGGGGAGGTGATTACCAGGCTGGCCGGGGATAAAAAGTAAAAAGGAGAGAGAGACGAGTACAAGGCGGTAGAGGGCGGAGAGAGTGACTGAGGAAGAAGAGAGGACAGGAAAGAGAGAGAGGCAGACTGACACACACACACTGACAATGGTCGCATTGTCTGATATGTCCTTACTGGATTTTGAACTACATCTTCTCAATGTGCCCTTGAGCAAGGCACTGAACCCCCAGTGGCCAACAGTAGGACAGTCGAATTCTGTAGTTGTACTGGGCAGCTCCCAGTGGCCAACAGTAGAAGACTATGGTTGTACAGGTCATCTGCTAGTATCAATGTGTGGAACTGTATGGACACAAAGTTGCGTGGTGATGAACAAGAGCATCGGAGCATCCTGGAAAGGTTACCGCTTTAGAGCTCTACTTCTTAGGATTCCGGCCGCGGCCTTCGTGTAAAATTCCAGGATTTTCCATGATTAAGTCAGAGCGCTTCCATGACCTAAAAACCTTCTTCCTTTCTGGTTTGTTAATGTTGTTTTTCAGTCTGGTTTCCACTCCAGTTGGGCTGAACACTACCATCTATTGCAATATGTGATACAAGTTGGAAAATACATTCAGCAAATACATTCTGCAATATTCCTGTAAAGTGACCCATTTGTAAAATACCCTGACATTCACTGACTTTCCTTGTCTGAATAACACCTCTCAAAATTCCATAATATTCCAGCAATTCCATGACCAGTGGGAACCCTGGAGCTTGGTGCTTAGTGAACTTCCGTTAGATAAAATAAAGGTTAAAAAATGGTGATTATGCGCTATTGTATAGTTCATGCTTTCAAACCAATTCATCCATCATCTCATGATGGTTTGAATGCATAAACTGTTTGTTAGTTGTTGAAAATGGAAACTCATTTTGTAAATATACAGAAAAACGCTCACTTCTCCCCCTCTCTCTGTCAAAGAGAGAGGGGGAGAAGTGTGCCGCTGCCTATAGGACAGGCCATCACACTGACCATACACACAGGACACCCACCCCTCTCTGCCTGGCTGAGTTGGTACAGCCCAAGAGAAGCTGCTCAGTCACTCTTGCTAAGGCCCGCCCTCTGGAATATAGGACACAAACAGAAAATGTACACAGCTCCTCTAAAATAGGCCTACAGTGAAAAACAATACCATACAAGAACCTTGTAGGATTGATTCAATTTTCATTTCATATTGCACCTAAAATATCAGCATTTTGTGTGAAGAGTACATTACATTACAATAAAGTAATTTAGCAGACGCTTTTATCCAAAGTGACTTACAAAAGGTGATAGTTGACACTATGTGAGGATCGAACCCACAACCTGTCCGGGCCGGACAGGGCCAGAGTAACAACCAGTTATTTTGAAATCACTACGTTTAGGATACAGTCATGCTCGAAAGTTTGTGAACCCCTTGTGCAATTATAGAAATTTTGACTTTTTACTATGCAATCTTTATTTAATCAAAATTAGTAAAGAAAGGAAATTTTGTAAAATTTGTTAAGGACATTTTGCATGTAGTAAAACAAAAATAGTTAAAAGTGAATTAGTGCAGGGGCAAAATAAGTTAACCTCCTCTTACATTACTTAAATATGCATTACTTACTTAAAAGTAGGTAAGTACAATTGTGTGGAAATAATTGGGTATGGAGTTAACCAATCAAAGGTCAAATCTTTAGGGAGGAGTTTGTGAGGCACTCCCATAAATCCAGGTGAGAACCCTGGTCAGTTTGTTGTTACCATGCAGGTGGAAGAAAAACACTATTCTGTGATCTTAGGAGACCTCAGAGGACCTCAGGGAGAGAGGAGTGAGTGAGCATCAGTCTGGGGAAGGTTAGAAAGTCATAAAGATTTGGGCTTGTAATAATAAACAAAATAAACATAAACAGAGCATTTAACATGACAGTGACTCTGCCCAGTGACTCTGCCTAGCAGTGGACATCCTTCTAAAATATCACCAAGAACCACAAGAAAAATATTAAAACTTGTAAAAAACAACCCAAGAATAACATCCAGAGATCCACAAGCCTCCATTTCTGCATCTGATGTCATTGTGCATCTGTCAACAATAAGAACACTGAATAGAACTGGTATTCATGCAAGGGCAACCAGGAAGAAACCTCTACTGTCTAAAAAGAAAGCTGTCTGTCTTAAGTTTTCCAGAGACCACCCGGACAAACCTGAAGATTTCTGGAAGTCTGTTCTCTGGTCAGATGAGTCCGAAACTGTTTGGTCGCAATCAAAAATGACATATTTGGTGACAACCCAAAACTGTCCACCACCGAAGTAACCTTCTCCCTACGGCCAAGCATGGCAGTGGGAGTGTCATGGTCTGTGGTGTTTTTCTTCCTCTGGACCTGGACGACTCAACATCATTAAGGGAACCATGAATTCTGAGGGAAACCAGAGAATTCATGAACAGAACGTCAGACCATCAGTCTGAGAGCTAAAGCTGGGCTGAAAGTGGCTGTTCAACAAGAGGATGATCCTCAGCATTCAAGCTAATCTACCAAAGAAAGAAGTTTAGTGTTTTGGATTGGCCAAGTCAACGTTCTGACCCAAATCCATTTGAGATGCTGTGTCAGGACCTGAAGCGTCTGTTCATGTGAGACCTCAATCAGTCATCCTTGATAAAGGAGATGCCACAAGTTACTGATTGAAGGAGTTCACATATTTTTGCACACAGGGATATCTGAGTTTTTGTTAAATAACCAGTTTGGTTGGATAAACAATGAATGTATATCATATTTATCTGTGCATGTTCTTTATTTGAGATTCCAGTTAGCACTAGTATTTAGTGTTTACCCTAGCATTTCTCTTTCTTTCATCTTCTAGTTAAGTGCCCTGGGTACTCTGAAAGGCGCTCTTAAATTAAAGGTTATTTTTATTATTATTATAGTAATTGTGTGGCTTTTCAAGTCTGGCTTTTAAGAGGCATCAAGCTGAAGAGCCTTCTGCCGTGGGAATCTTCTGTGGCTGCTACATGAGGCCAGGGTTAGGGTCAATTCACTTACAATTCAATCAAACAAAATTTAATTTGCTATTACTACTATTGATAAACTACTGCAGACAGATATCCACCCAACTGTGTCACTATAGCCTAATATCAGCAATCAGTATCTGGCTGATTATGACACAAACCTTTTACCAGGCTTAAATCATTGCTATGTTATCATGGTGAATATTATTTAGGTTGTTTGGCATGCAAGCAAATCACTTTGTTTCAGTTTGCAAAGAATGCAAGAAGACTGGGGTTGAGTTATGTAGGTTAGTAAATTCAGGCAGTCTAGTTAGCGGGTAACCTCCATTTTTAGGCTGTCCTGTTTGGTATTGTCTTTCTGTTGTGCCCCATGGTATTTGCACTGTCCATGTCCTTGCTTAGTTTTTGTTGTTGCCATTTGCTTAGTATAGCCGGTTGGTATTTGTTACGATAGCTACAGTAGACTATTACATTCAGGCTCCATCTGAGGACTTACTAGATCTTTGTACAAAACACTAGTTGTTGAGAATTGCAGACCATTATGAGTTTGACATTGGTGATAAATGGGCCAAAGAAGCCATTAAGGCTGCTTTGAAAGCAAATTTCTTTGATTCTGGCATCCTTGTTGCTAGCGTAGAGGATTCTCCTTGTTCAACAGAGTCGTTACCATCTTCTAAGACCATGGGTCTTACGTTTGCTCAACGTTTGAGCAGCAAAAAGAGTTGCTGTTATTGCAGCTGGAGGGTGAAAAGCTGAAGCAGCAGACAATTGTCCTGTTTCACCTGGAGGCCTTTGTGATTTTAGTTGTGCTTGAACAGTTCAAAGACTGCTACCGAGGCTGTTGCCCTAGCTGACGAATATGTACTGATGCATAAAGGTACTTTTGGAGAGCCTCGTACTCTTAGTGATTTTGGCTGTAGGGAAAATACCTCACCTCCCCTAATTTGTCCGTAGCTCACTTGGAAAATTTGAGTCCTGTAGGGTTTGTAACTGTTTCCAGGGGAAAGGACACTGGAAAATGGCTAAAGGCTAAAACAAAGCATGCAAGTGTAGTGTGTCCAGGTAAAAAAAAAAAAAAAAAAAAAAAAAGTGTGTCCAGGTAAAATCTGCTGCATTAGCCGCTCCTGTTACAAATCTGGTTAGGGTTGTGGCCTACTCTGATGGGCAGTTGCCATCCATAGCTTTATGTTCCCTTCAAGGTCACTCCACCTACTCGCCCTTTATCACACCGGGTTATGTGTCACTTGTTGGGAGTGATAAAAAGGTGCCAGTCAAAATTCTAAGAGATACAGGTGCTTCGGATGAATTTGTGCTGGAGTCAGTGTTGCCTTTTTCCCAGGAGACAGATACAGGGGATAGTGTCTTGATCCGGTGAATGGGTTAAACAACCTTGTCTGTCCCACTGCATAAAGTGGTGCTCACCTCAAATTTGGTGCAAGGTGTGGTGGTTGGGGTGCACCCCGCACTACCCGTTGATGGTGTTGATTTCATTCTGGGGAATGATTTGGCTGGAGGACTTGTCTGGTGTGACATGCCACCACCTCCCATGGATACTTCCACTCCACTTCTCTCAGGAGAACCTGATGAGAGTGCTAAATGTTACCCTGACATATTTACAGCTTGTGCTGTGACACGTGCCATGAGCATTGCTAACCCTGAGCCTGCGTGTGGAAAGCCAAATCAGGGCATAGCACCTGCCCCTCTGTATCCCATTCCAGCCATTGGTCAACCTTTTGAGCATTTAATAATTGATTGTGTTGGTCCTCTGCCCCGATCTAAGGCTGGCAGCAACTACCTATTGACTGTAATGTGTCAGACCACTAGATATCCTGCTAACTTTACTTCTTACCTGTTTTCTCAGATTTTAAGACTGCTTCACATCAAACAGCTGCATAGACTGAGCGAAAGGCGAGGCAGCGCCTTTACCACCTCAGGCAACTGAGGAAATTTAAAGTCTCCCGGAGGATCCTTCAGTCCTTCTACTCTGGAGCTGTGGAGAGCATCCTGACAGGAAGCATCACTGCCTGGTTTGGCAACAGCTCCGCTCAGGACAGGAAGGCTCTGCAGGGAGTAGTGGAACTACACTCCCCACCCTGCAGGACTTGTACACCAGGAGGTGCAGAACCAGAGCCTGCAGGATCATGAAGGATTCTCACCACCCTAACAACGGACTGTTTCAGCTGCTGCGGTCAGGCAAGCGCCTCCGTAGTCACGCTGCCAAAACAGAGAGACTGAGACGGAGATTCTTTCCTCAGGCCATCAGGACTGTGAACTCTGACCTCACCAGGGCCCCCACCAAGACACACACACTGCCCCTCTTATGCACACACACACACTTAGGTAAAGACTACACATCATTTATAATTTATATTATATTATACATACAATTTCCCTTTTTTACTATATTTTTTTATAAAGTGCTCTTATTGTAAATATTGTGTTGTTTTTTATATAGAGCTCTTAAAAAACTGTGACATTGTAAATATTGTGTTGGTTATTGTAAATAGTGTGAACCTGTTATTTTGCACATTCTGCTGAGCATTGCCACTTTGCATTTCACTGCACACCTCGTGTGTGTATGTGACAATTAAACTTCTTGAATCTTGAATCTTGAGCAAGAACAGGCTGAGCAAGAAAATCGGATTTGTATTCACAAAACACTCTTTTCAGTTACACTTTTACACTTGTAAACGTCAATTGCATACACATGGCCCTCCATGGCACATGGTTCGACACCCCTGCTGCAGAGCTATGACGGTGTAGCCTGATGTCTGCTATGGTGTTCATTTGGTGGTGGTTGTATAATTTGTATTTTTATCTGAATTAGGTTTATACAAGTGTTTGCCTTGGATTATGGCAGAAGGGATAGTAACATCTTGTCCTGTGTATTAATGAACGAAATATTAACATTTGAAAATGCCTGTCAAATTATAAGAATAACAAATTATATGAAAAACAATATTTTCAGAAAACATTTCCATGTATTTTCAATTCATCATATCACAAGTCAAAGTAAATTCTCAAATAATTTCTCCATGTATCAAGCAAATCTTGTGACTCGAGTCCCCGTATCTACTAAATAGCTTGTCTAGGCCTGTTTCAGTCCCAGTCTATTGTTTTTCCCTCATTCAGGATGTTTACCAAGAGGAGAACATAACCTCAGGCTGCATACAGTTCTACAGGCACTACTATAATTAGCCGTCCTCCTCACAGTATGGAATACGTACTGCAAAGCCCTGTGCATAGTAAGTTACGGATGGTGGAGTTCATAGTCGCTTTTCTCCTTAACAACAAGGAAAAAAAGTGAGCTCTACCATGAGATCTATGAGGATCTATGAGATCTTTCAAAAAGCCTACTTTTCACTTAACTAGCCTGAGGATATCTACCAGCACCAGTCAAGCACATTCTGTGAAAATCACTATTCATAATTGGAATCATGTAAGTATGGAATAAGTAATAATAATAATAATTTAATAATCATATAGAGTACAAACTCTGGCTATCTGGAGAGACACAAAATACACATTAGTATATATATATATATACACACTACCAGTCAAAAGTTTGGACACACCTGACTGATTCTCGTAATCTTAAAGACATTTTGAATTAGTTTCTTAGACAAATATAAATAGTGAAGTTGATGTCTATGTATTAATTTCTTTTCAAAACCAAACTTTTGATTAAAAAATGTAGAGGTTGAAGCACAATAATTAAATCATCATTTTAAAAAGGGCACACATAGTGATTTTGTGCCTTTAAAAGTTAATTTGTGGAATTTATTTGCACGTTAATGCCTAATGCCAAAGGGTGGCTACTTTGAAGAATCTAAAATATAAGAGTTTTGATTTAGTTTTCATTTTTTTGGTTACTGCAAATTGTGGAAAAAAGTAAAAATAAAGAAAGTGTGTCCAATCTTTTGACTGGTAGTGTTATTTTTTTTTTTTTTAAGCTATCTGGCCTTCAAAAACATATCTTTAGCTTCTTCTTCATCTTATAGCTTTGTTGAGTGCATTAATGTATGATTGACAGCTTTCAGAATAGTACCAAAATCAAATGATGGGGTTTCAGTTTTAAAAACAATATTTTGGAATTGTGGCAATTTGGTCACCTGAATGTGACGATTTTCTAAATTGTTTTGGCAGTATTAGCAGCCCACTAAGACGGCAGAAGGCTACTGTTTGTTCTTAAATGGGAAGATGTGTGATATAATCTAAGGTTCAGGCTAACGTAACATTATCCCGCTATGAAATAGGCCTACTGAGGATTGTGCACATTTTTTTCTGCAGCAAAGCTTTTCACATTGTATACCACCTTCTCATTCCTCAAAACAAACTTTCTACTGGTACTGCAACAATGTCTTTAGAAAGGGACTGCAAAATCAGATGTGCCTCAAATGATACTGCTATATGCATTTGGCTTCAGACAGACAGATAGATATACATTGTTTTCATACATACTCAATGCATTCTCTTTCCTTGGAGACAAGTCAACGATACATCCCTTTTTTCACTAAACACTTTAAAACTGCATTTACCGTCAGACTGGTGATCCCATATGAATATTCATTTATTGAATTCCAATTTTGTCATCTTTGTACAATCCATTATTCTCTGAGTAATGTTGTGTATGTGTGTGTGTGCCTGTGTCCTCATTTCAACCTGCAAAGCGCTATGTGGGGCCTAGTCAGAGACGCTGGGATATTGGAGCCAAGCAGCTGGTCTGGGGCCATAACTCTCAGAGCCCAAAATACAGGGAAACAAGGTGTGTGCGTGTGTGCATATGCGTGCGCGAAAATAACTCACAACCCATTTCATTAGCACTAGAGCAGCTCAGAGCGAAGTCATGTCTTCCCTGTCTTTCGCTAAACTATTTGGCCTGAACTAATTGGTCCTTAGTTTTTCCTCGGTAGCCTGCAGTGAGACAGTGAAGACTGGAATCATGTTACCTCAGCCAGTTATGCATTCTGCAAACTGAAAAACCATTGATTGATTCATTGACAGGCTTAAGTAAGACAGGAAGGTAGCCGGTTTATCTCTCAGTAATGTCTTGCGGCACGCAAATCTAAAAATGGCAAACAATACCAAACTTCAAACAGCATTCCCCTATGTATATAATATTACAGAGTAAATAAAGGCAGGCAGGTTAGTAAGTACTGTAATGTACTAACATAACCCGCTGTGATAAAGTACTGTAATGTAAGTAAGCCTGATGCTCATCCAAAGCACTACAATTTAACCCACCTCTAGCCTCGACTGCAATGGGCAAAGTTGTAAAATGGTAATTGACAATGTCCTTTTAATGTGGTGTTTAAATGCTTTAAACCACTGAAAAATAACTGGAATATTATAAAGATGTCCAGTGCTATCAAATTGCACTGGCTGCTGGCTATTTAGGGGTATTCTAACTACTAACTACTTTTTTGGGTCACAAAAAAGTTTATAAGCACTCAAGTTCATCGTACACCTTCTAAATATGACCCTCAAGAAGACCCCCTTCGTCCCCCTCTAAGAAATCAAAGTATGGCGGTGGATGCGCTCATGAATGGTCGACCACTAGCCGGTAACATTATCTAAAAACGACTGGCTCGCAGGCCCATGCGCCAGGAAAGCAAAGCATTCCATGGGCTATCAAGGCAGACGGGTCTGAGCAGGTCAGTTTCAAGTTTTGAGCTGAATTGGAGTATTGTGTCATCTAGCGTGTTTAATGAGAGGCGCTGCTGGTTTTGTTTGGCTAAATTGTTGAATAAGTCTGAATCACATTTTTTTTTGTTTACTATTGAGTGGTGTGTAGGTGGGTGTTATTGCGAGAGAGAGAGACTGAGTGTGAATGTATATACAGAGAGAGACAGTCAGAGAAAGTGTGTGTGTGTGTGTGTGTGTGTGTGTGTGTGTGAGAGCTATAAAATGAAAGAGGTGGGTTGAGTGTGTGTTCTTGCTGATGCCATTTCTCTAAAATACTGAATAATTAAATGTGGTTAAATTTAATTTAAAAAAAATAAAATAAAACATGACACTTTTCACATAATTAGGCTCTATACTGCCAGTACACAGAATACACTAATGCCTATGTTGGCCAAAAGTAAGCTGTAGTCAAAAGATCCTATGGGATCACAAGAGATACGGCATTAGTTATGGACTTAAGAAATATGTTACACAAAGCAAAGTAGGTGTTGACCAGTATTGTGACTGACTGAAGCACACGCATGGAGAGCAGCTCCCAAGTTAGCTCGACTAATTACTGTTCTAGTACCTATAAAGTTTAAGTTTTTCATAAGGGTAACCAAGCAAAGAACACTTCATGAGATAATAAAGCTAATCAGTCCCACCAGGATTTCACAGAGTTTTTTTCTGATTATTGCGGCCCAAAATTTGCAGCGGCTTTTATCAAAAATTGCGATGCAATTTGTGATATTTTTTGTGTTATCTTGTGGTAAAACAGCAGGAATTGATGAAAATTTCGAGCCCCCCATCCTCCCCAAAACATTGTAAACTGCCCACTCTGTTTTTTAAGTTGCTTTTTTAAAGTAGTAGAGTAATCGTCACACATTAATACGTCCTGGGGCCGCCGGCTGAAAACTAGTTTTACTACACATGACCTCTGTCTTTCATTCCTTTTTAATCCTAGTTTTCTTTACATTATTTTTGTTTGTTTTTTCCCCCCTTTAGGCTGCAATGTAGCATATCTACAGTTTGCCATTGTAGCACCTGTAAAAAGATATTTTTTTTAATACCTGCCCAATCCCTTCAATGTTTTGTTTAATAATATGTGGCATGTAGTTATTTGGTCAGTTCCAGGTTGATTGCACCTGCCAGTAGGTGGCGGATTGAGCGGTTTGTAGTTCATTTTACTGGAAGACAATAGAAGAAGGCGAGTGGGAGTGGTTGGTCTGTGCCGATAGTGGGGGAGTGGTGTGTGTCCGGTGCTACCTTATAGCCAACTTGCATGCTTTACAAAATATTGCCCCAAAGTAATAAAATTAACGTTTTCTACACCACTAATGCAGTCGCTGTGTAAATGGTGTAACACCATCACATCATTAGTTGACCCGTCACGTTCCCGTCCCGCTCTAATCTGTCAGGTCTCTCAGTGCTGCCAGTTTGACACAGAGAAAAGGAGAGAGAGGTCCGGAGCTGAGAACGCACATCTAACTAGTCACCGGCCTGTTAGCAGCAAATCAACTTGAACAGTTTATAAAATGATTAGGCTACACCGCGGCGCGGGCCGTCCAACCGGCCCAAAGACCCACCGGGATTCGTCCCGATTGGCCACTCCGGCATTGTCCTCGTGTGTAACCATATCAAAGGCTCATGATAACAAGAAAGCAAATGGTGCAAATTGCATATTTAAATAAAAAAACAACCTCCCGAACATGTAGGAGTGTTAATGTAACATGTAGGAGTGTTAATGTAACATGTAGGAGTGTTAATGTGGAAGAATTGTGCCAATTTGACCGTTTTATGCGTGAATATTGCGGGGTTTTGGCAAAATTGCAAGCTCTTGCAAGTATTGCGGCAGTTAGTTGAACTTGCGTTAATTCTTGCGATCGCAAGATCGCAACATCCTGGAGGGACTGGTTAATCGAATGCCTGCATCTAAAATTGCCATGACTGAATACCTCCTTAATTGTTGAGCTGGAGAAGAACGCGGTTTTTTTTGCAGAAACGGCAAACTCGGTGACTCAATCATCTTTCGATGTGGTTTGATTGACTGTTGAGTCATATGGTCCTCGTCTAATAGAAAATGGACCACAGTGAGACTGCACTGGAGACAGCTGGAGGAAGGAAGGGGTTGGGTTTACCAATAATACTTTCACTTTTTTGGACCCTTTTTGCACCCATTCCTATTGCGCGCTAAGTTTCATATAGCCAGCGTACAAACCTGCATTGCAACACACTTAACATTCCCTTGTGTTTGACTGCCCTGAATATTTTATTACCGTTTTCTCTTAATGTGTACCACATACCCTTCAACAGACTTATATGGCAAGTATCTCAGAAGCAGGGAAGGCAGTCAAGATAATCTCTTGGAACGGGGGAGGGCTGAATGGACCATGAGTTTTACTTACGCCTCCATCTCTATGGATGTTAAGGTACTTAACTTAAGCACTTGCCAGTAGACTTGAAGGTTGCTTTACCCACAAAACGGGGTTCATAAGAAACCAACATTCCTCCTCAAACAAAGGCTTCTTGGTGGCATTTTCTCCCAATCCTCATCATCTAAAGCAGAAGTAGTGATCTCCCTTGACACTGAGAAAGCCTTTAATAGCGTGGAGTAGGGCTATCTGTATACCACCCGCCCAAGCATGTGTATATACAAACACATGTAGCTCTTTTTAAATTTTTGACCATATTTATCACGTTTATTTATTGCAAGTCATATTGTTATTGCAATATTCAACAATGTTACCACATATTTTCCTCATATCGTGCAGCCCTAGTATCTATCTATCCATCTCAGTGTTTCCGATACATTTTATTGAAATCTACCTGAGAGGTGCACATCACATTATGTTCTCTGTCACACCAGTCTAATCTCATTTAGCTGACCTCAAAACAAGCTGTCTGACAAAAACCTGATATTGACTCAACAACGAAAGGTAAATGTTAACTTTGTTTTCTCCAATATTGAACTTGGTGTTGTCGTCTGCGAAGTGACATTACCCCAGCTTCTAGTGGAGTCCGTGTATTCAACAAGTAATGTAATCATACATCGACGAGTGGAAAATGTATTTTCTCCTGTGCATTGGAGTATTGAGTATTGAAAAGTATTGCCCAGGATGCCCTACTGCCACAAATAGTCCCGAGCTAAGGGAAACACTGCCTCTCTCAATCATTTGTGTTATTTTGGTCATTTTTTATTAATGCGTCCATATATAAATGTATCCATTTTCACTCGCTGTGTTTTCACTCTCACTCAGATGTGTCACTGCACCTGGTGAGGACATTATCTCTCTACCAAGAGAAGAACACAGAGGAATGTTTGTGAAGGACAAGGATTAGGAGATGAATGATTGGATTTGTGTTGTTGACATTTATGAGTGCCTGGTTTCAGTGTTTCCTGAGGAGACACAGGGGTAGTCTGGCCCGGACAGCTCAGTCGGTAGAGCATGAGACTCTCAGTCTCAGGGTTGTGGGTTCAATCCCCACATAGTCAACTATCACCTTTGTAAGTCGCTTTGGATAAAAGTGTCTTGTAAATGACTGTAATGTAATGGGTAGGAGGCTTGTATGAGCCTGATGGAAACAAAGAGACTTGAGGATGAACCAGTTTGTTCAGGGCACTCAACAGCTCATGTTTTGCTTTCTAATGTTTTCCCTCTCTCCTCGCTGTGTGTAACTGCAAAACCCAAAAGACAAGTTTAAGGAGGCTGTGCACTGTCATCAAAAAAGAAGCAGTGTGTTGCTACTGTAGACAATGTTGACACAAAGGTGAAAAAGGAAAGCTGTACAAGCACGCCTTAACCATCATGGTGTCAAAACTGTCGAGTAGCCCACAGCACTTATTATAAATCCATATCATGTTTGTTTGTGCAGAGAAACATTCAGATAACCATGAATCTTATTGAAAACATGACACATGTGTACACACATTCCAAAAAGGCGTATTTGAGCTAATAGGCAATATAAATGGCTTGGTAATTTCACTTTATTCATAAAGGGCTGGCTGATGATAGAGCCGCATTACCACTGTCTGATTCTCAGTGGTAGCCCAGGTGACAGCCAATGAAAATCAACATGGTAACTAAGCGTTACATACTGTATTTAACATCAACCGACTTTAACCACACTTATGGGCAAGTTAACCTCAGCCCCAAACTTAGTTCTAACTTTAACCCTAAAACCAACAGATACTGTACATCAACAGCTCTTTTGCCCAGTCAAACTGCCATCGTATTTAATTCCATTTCTGTTCATCTTTTTGGTAGAAAATACTCTTACTTTTTTCATTATTTCTACAACACCTCACAATTCTTCATTCATGTCCTGGAATCCAGATTGCATGATTCTGTCCATGATTATCCCCCCACAAAATGGAAAACATAGGGCCATACTATACACACCATGCTTGGTGGTGAAATATGTTTGCTCCAATGTACTTGTTGCTATAAAAAAAAACATCAAAGAAATAAAAATAGTGGAATAGGTCTGAAGCACTTCCAGTGTGCGCGAGAATAACATCATCTTTGTATGCATAATTATTCCGGCTCTAATGAAAACAGTACTTGTTGACCCTGAGAAGAGTACTTGATGCTCCTGGAAAGATGCACCCGAGAAGAGCACTGGTGTGTAAAAGGCCAGATGGTTAGTTAAGTCTGTAATCCATTAGACCGCTAGCTATAACATGCTCTATGCTCTACACCTACCCAACAACGTATTGCCAAAAAAGGTGATAGGGTAAATTTCACTGCCTTCAGGTTAGACATAACGGTCCCTGTAACTGCAGGCTGCATCATATTTCCCATAGCGACAGCAGTACTGATGAGGGCTCTGTGTATGTTTACTACCAAGACTCTGTTCATTTTTTTAGAAACAGAAGATAGTGGATCGTCACCCTCTGTACCGTGAAAACAATGTAAAGGAATTTGTACTGGGCTAAAGGTGAAGGTGAAGATCACTTTATTTTACAATTCGTACATGCCAACTCTACGGTTTAGGACAGTCCAGTCAATATATATGAACATGAACAACTCTTCCAAAGCTAGAAACTAGTGAACTAACACTTGATGTCTCAAGATGTAAAACCTGGTGCTGCTCTGTAAAGTGATATTCCCGTTTTGGGGTGGAATTAATCCAGCAGACGAGACCCTTCACTGAGTGTTTTAAGTATTGACATGGAGTCTTTCAATGCATTCTCAACAGGTGCATTATTTGGAAGAAATACTTTTTCAAACTGTGTCTTTGTGTATTCTCCAACATTGTGTATTCCAAATAACAACCTTACGAACCTTCTAAAGTACACCACATACTGCTGTTGTCAAGCCAAAAAACTACATGCAAAAGTTCACTAGAAACCATGTTTATTTTCCCATGTATTTAACAGGTTTTAATTAGTTTCAAGGGCCAAAGAGTCATAAAAGCCACATAACACTTGATATTATCTGCGAAGAAAAGCATTGTGCCACATGTGACCTTATGTGAGTTTAGAGGACAAGTCCAGGGACAGGCATAACTCTAGTTACTGAATTAACAGGCAGATCTTTTCTAGTAGCCTTATAATCACTGGGTTGGAGCTGTGTTTTTCTGTCCTCCATAGGCTGCAACTGTCCCTTTCCCATGACAGAACGGCACTTTCAAAGCACTCCAGTTCCCAGGCTAATGACTGCACTCCTGCCAGCATTGCCATTGGCAGGCTAGCCAATGCAAGGCACGGCTAAGGTAGGTATTTCTTCCAGCGTTAGCTTGCTATCCAGTGTATGCGGTGTATGCAGATGCATGGCAGCATGGCTTCCAAGTTGCAAGATAAGCAAAGGGAGGATATTCAAGCCCCACTCAGATATAAATCGTCGGTATGGAGATATTTCAGGTTCCGTAAAAATCAAGGAACGTTAGACAACACATGCAATTTGCAAACAGTGCCAAACTGAAATAAAATACAACGGCAACTCTCCAAACCTAGCTAGGCACTTGAAAAGAAGGCATGGCATAGACCAACCTCACACCTACCACGAAGCACCACGCCAACAGCAGTTATGCGAGAGAAACAGAAATTGCTGGGAATTCCCGAACACAAACTGAAACAAGACGTGGTCACACGTTGGAACAGTTCGTTGGAAAGCTTTTTGGAGCAGCAGGCTGCAGTGTGCGCATAACTCCAGGACAAACAACTGAGAAAAGGGGCAAGTGATGTTCACAGGTTAAATGAGATCACCGCTGCTGAACAGATAGAGAGTCTACTTGAGCCTCATCATCATGTGCGAGGAGTTGCAACCCACCCTGTCTGTGATTGCGCCACTTCAAGCGAAGCTGCTGGAGAATTTGCAAAGCTCACGGTGAGACTCCCCTCTTGTGACAGAGATTAAGCAAACAATGACTCAGAGATCGGTACGTGGATGTGCAGCAAATACTGGATGAAGCATCTGCTTTAGACCCAAGATTCAAGAAGCTGCCCTGTATGAGTGGGGAGGTGAGAGAGACAACATTTGAGTGTCTCACATCAGAAGCAGCAGCATTGTGGGATCAAAAAGTAAGTTGATTTATCAAGTGCTATTTTGTCTTTTTTTAAATATATATTTGATTTTCTGCATCATTCCAGAATATGTTTGTTCCTGCTTGTAAGAAAACAAAGGTACTGGCTGACCTCTTTGGTGACACCTTCAGCACTGTGGACCTCACCCAGACTGTAAAGTCCTCCAGACAGAGAGCACAAGCTGAAGTTGTGAAAAATAAAGAAACTGAATCCCTGGCCCTGGATGGTACTCCTCTAAATTGGTGGAAAAGTAACAAGGCTGAGTTTCCTCTGCTGGCAAACCTTGCCAAAACATACTTCTGTATACCTGGTACTAGCGTACCCTCAGCGTGTATTCAGCACTGCAGGTGACATTGTCCATTGTCTGAGTGTTCTGTCTGCAGAACACGTGGATCAGTTGGTGTTCTTGAAGAAAAACTTCTCAAAGAGACACTGAAAGGTTAACTATATGTAGTGGCAGTTTGCCAAGTTCAACACCAGAGTGAGCCATAGAAACAGCTCAGCTGAAACAAAATGTTTGCATTCTGTGCAAAAGGCTGTTTAAAGGTTATTGATGACTAATGTTCATTGTTCATGGACTAAAATGTCTTTGTTTAGATATTCCTTTTGTAAGAACTGAAAAAAATAACATTTTGATTTAGTTTGGGAAACTATTTTGCAATACTTGTCCAAGAGAGTGTGTTGCCCTGTTTTTGTTTCGTTTCATGGTTCAAATTAAATTACTGATCTCAGGGTTTCATGCAGTTTCTCTTTCAAATGTTAAGCAGATCTTGATAATAAAATTGCACTCTCAACAATTTGGTTGTATATGTTATGTCTTAAAGTGAAATGCTGTAGCTGTTTGTTGACTGGAGCACAAAATGTTTTACCATATAGATCGTATGTTACTGAATTGAACCATATCGTATCCAAATATGAGACATCAGCAAATCGTTGAGGTAAGAATCAAAATCGTATCGTAATATAGCCTAAGGTTTACACCCCTTCTGAGAACACTGACACTCCATCCATGAACTGTAGTTGGATGCAGCAGGAAGTAGCCAGGCTAGCATAGATTGAGGAGCTCAATCTGGTATTGGTGCAGATAGCACACCTCTGAGCCTCTGAGTTTGCTCAGTTCAAGGCTCTGATCCTTATTGTCCAGGACAAGGCCTTAATGGCTGATTCCTCCACGTAGTAGGAGGAAGACACTCATCCACTGTCCACTAGAGCCTCTTGCAGCTAGTCCATGAGAAAGGAAGGAGTAAGCACATCCTTTCTCCCACACCTCTAATCACAACGGAGCACGGTTCTTGGGCCGGCCCATCCACCATCAAGTCTGTGATCCATCTGGCCCTCGCATTCTTTGGGCTGGATGAGGCCTGAGTTGAAGTCAATTGTCTTCTTTAGGCTGGCCCCACCACCCACAACCTTCCACCTTTACAGTGCCATCCTCAAAACCTTACAATGAGGAGCTTCAGTGGTGGTGGCCAGACCCCTAGTCCCCCTCTCACCACTTCAGTGACAGCAGGGCCTTTGCTGCCATGCAGCAAACTGTTTCTGCAATTGTCTCCCTAGATGAGTTCTGAGGTTAAAGTGTCCAGCCAATGCCTCCTCACACTTCAGCCATGGAGGACCACAGTTACATCTGTCACTGAGACTTTTTTCCACACTTTTGTGTACATCAAAAAACATTGGTCGGAAAAGAGTGACCCATCAACCAAGCTGCTCGCATTGTGAACGCAGTTATTCTCTCCATTCGCTGCATTAAAATCACATTGGCTGTGCATTAGCCAATAATGAAAGCAGCCATTTTTACCTGCTACTACTGTATGGACATAATTTTGCAACGTTGAATTCACTTGTAGCTTGAAGTGAGACACACTGCAGTGCGCAAACAGGACACACAAATGTGGTTTGACAAACTGTACCTACTTGATTTAGGGCTCCAGAGGGTGAGTCATGTGGGGGCTGTTGTGGCCTCGTCCTGTACTTAAGAGCAATGACGAAGGACTAGAGGGGAGATTGGGCGTTAGATCAATGGTGGCCTAGCAGCCTGAGGTCCAGCAGATGGGCTGGTGGTGGTGGTGGGGTTATGGCTCCACAGCCTCCCTGTCACGCAGCATCGTCCCTAGGGGAGAGAGGGGCCCCTCAGCCTCTGCATGGGAGAAGAGGGGGGAATATGAATGGCAAAAGAAATTGGGGATGGGGGACAGAGAAACAGAAAATAGTCATCATCCAAATACTATAGGTTCTTCACTCCTGCAGTTATATTAAACAACACGTTCTCTTCTGCTTAGGGTTAATCTGTCATGGTATTCTTCACCCCATACTTCAGAAGACGATCAAACACGAGTACCAAGCATTGATGAATGATCCCCATGTCATAGAAAAACCTCTTTTTGATATAGTGGACATAGATTTCTATGATTTTATAAAATGAGTGGTGCTAATCTTTTTTATTTTTTAATTGCCAAAGTTCACATTAATGCTGACTTTCTAGAACTTTCACATATCGGTCACACATGAAATACGTAAACAGCAAATGTAGCGGGTGTGGTAGGTTCAGAGAGGAGGGATGACATGTGACATAGGTCTCGGGCTGGATTTGAGATCCAGGATGTTGCAGTTATGTGGTATTCGACTTAGACCACTGAGCCACCAGGACACCCCTACATAGCAGATCTTTTAACCACACATGAGTCTGAGCACGCCCAGGCATCCTCAGGCAGGGCCCTTCTGGTCAGTCTAGGCTGAAGAATAGTGACTGTTCTTTTGCTGATTCTATGAGTAATGACAGTTAAGCTGGTTAACGTTGGTTTGTGATCCACCATGAATCCGCAGAGGAAGAGGAAGTCGGTCTAGTGGGGCCTGACAGAGTGGATGTCTGGCAGATGGAACAAGCCAAAGTGAACCGCGAACAGATGAAATTGCATTATGGATAAGAAGAAGCGTACAATTTACGATTTCTTTCAACCTCTGAACAAACAAGTGGTGAATAATGGTGAAAAGCCATGCTAATTCCTGAAGTGTCCTGTTAACGTTTGTAACGTTAAGGGCAGGGATCTTTCTAGTCGGTAGACCCTCCTGTATATGTTGTAGCAAACTACCACTAGTGTTTCCCCTACATAGGCTCATCTGTGGTACACTGCTGCAATATCGGCACAGCCGCAACAAAATAAAAAGTTGGTCAATGTATAGAAATTGATCTAAATGGATCTCGCATGTCACACCAGGGAGTAATCTCACTCAGCTGTAGCTTGTAAACACACCACTCGCCTTTTTTCCTCATCCATTATTCAACCAAAGCTACATAACTTAGCATTGACAGCAATATACACCCACAGGATTTCCTGCATTGTGTAGGAGTCAAAATTTGTATATATCTATCCATGGCATACTGGCCTTTATGACAGCATCCCTACGTGCCTACGGTATATGCTGAATTGATTTGTCTCTAACATCTAAAGCTAGTAGCCTCCCGAGAAATATCAAGGACAGACCTCATTGCTTTACTGCTTGGCACTACGTTAGATTGGATTTGTTTGTCCGACCTAGCAACAATAACAAAAGGGGACAGAATTTAGCGAAGGTCAGTAGTGAAGCAGCAAGGAAGGGGAGTCTTGGATCAACCATCTTTGCCAATCGTCAACATTTTTTCTCGCCGAGCTAGGGGAAAACACAACTACTTTCCCTCCCTAGTGTCACATTTCTCTTGTAATGCTGCAGAACATATGGCACTGAAATGCAATTGGTGCCTATCAGACAGCTGGCACTGAAAGGGTTACAAAAAAAAAGTGAGTAATGGCTGTGTTCCTATGGTTCCTCTGTTTACCTGTCACTCAACAGGTTAAATATTGGATGAATGGAACCGCCATGCACTGAATCGAATAACCCTGAGAAGGAAATGTATCTCTATGTGAACCAAAGGGGGCTTACACAGACATTTTTAGCTGTGAAGTATGTGTGTGTTGTGTTTGTACCGCCTATAGGTGCGGATGACCAGACCCAGACCGACACAATCCTCTCTAGCCTGGGAGTTAGTTTTGCATGAGAGAGAGAGAACCTGATCTCTGATGTTGCCATAAAAATCCAGTTACACCAAAGGGGGAGCTAAAGGAAAGTGTAGGCAAGCAGCGGTGACATAATGCCCTTTGTGTAGAGCCTGCACACTGCACTCATTACCGCCACTGCTCCCAAACCTGTTTTCCCCTCAGACGTATTAGCTGTCAAGTGTGTCCAAGCACTTGTGGTATTGGCAAACCAACCTGAGACGGTGAGAAACCACACCTCGGTGACCTGTATTTCAGCTGAATGGGGCAGGGGGGCAGAATTCAGGTAGGAAGGGATAGAGGAAGGAAGAAAGGAGGGAGGAAGTTTCTTTTTCTTTAGATATTATGAGAGGGGAAGGTGAGCTGCTTTGGACTATTGGCTCTGGGGAAATAGAGAGCAATGTTTTCTTCTCACAATGTTACACGATTCCATCCTATAAATGAACAAGACTAAGTGACCATAGGGATAGCTGGGCCGTTCTGGCATATGAGCCAGGCCTCCAAGCCTCAGAATGGCAATTATCAGGGCAATGATAATATAAAAGAAATTGTATGCATGGTCCCTAAAACCTTTTGCTAATCAAATTCCATGACTTTTCCAAGACTATTCCATGACATATAGCACAATTTTCATGACCAATATTTGTCAGAGTCTACGTTGCAAATGTCACATTTTTTTATGTTGAATATCTGATCTGAATGCCTCAGGTCTTATTTTTAAGACCTCAGAGTGGATCAACAAGCAGCAAGCTCAACATTCAACATTTCACTAGTTGGAAAAAAAGATTATCAACAAATGTCCATGACATTTCGAAAACTATATGCACATTTTCCATAACTTCCAAGGACTGGAAACATTTTGAATTCTGTGACTTTTCCAGGTTTTGCATGACTGTAGGAACCCTGTGTGTATGGTGTTGGCCCAGCCCAGAAATATGACGCCTGAGGGAAGAAAAAGGAAGGTGCCACGTGAGAGAATTTGAGAGCCTGTCCAAAGATATGTCCTGTCTTAGCCTTAAAGCCAATAACTACACGAAGCTGCTGAAATTATTATTTGACAATACGCTATACCTCACTTGATCAATTAATTTCAATGAGCAATGGATTAGATGAAACTCAAATGATACCTCTGGCGAAATTGGACCATTGCAGCAAACAGACCATATAGAAGATAATAGAACAAATAGTACATAATTAAGATAAAGATACAGTGTTTGTTGTACTAATATAGAACTATTGGCTTGGAAAAAACACTGCATACCAACGGCAAAACCTCATCCCAACCATGATGCATGGTGGAGGGAGCATCATGGTTTGGGACTGCTTTGCTGCCTCGTACTTTACCACATACTTTTTCCAATCCAAGCTGTCAATGTTTGAACAATGTTCAATAAAGACACGGAAAAGTAGATAAACATAAATCGCATTATGTTTATCTATTTTTATGACCATATTTAAGAGTCATTCATACAGGATTGCAGGTAATTCAAAAGGGTTCGCAAACCTTTTCTCACAACTGTGTCCAGATGTGCAACTATGTATTGTAAGCTATTCACGTTATCAGACCATATTAATAAAAGGTAATATATGTACAGAAATGTGTTCAAGAATATGTACCCGCTCACAAACAGAAACATATATAAGTTGTGCATGAACACAGATCAGATTGTGCCAAGCAGGAAAGATATACAGAGTACTCAGGGCATAAGAACAGAGAAAGTAGTCCATATAGTTCACAGAGAGTGCAGGCATCAGCACCGATCTAGCTGGCTGAGGCTGGGGCCATTGTGACAGGAAGCATTGGGTGGCAGTCAGTTTGAATGAGCACTTGAAGTGCTCCTTGGGTGGATGAGTTGGAGGCTAAAGATGCTCAGTAGCTGCATCAGATCATCACTGAAATGGTGGGAGGTGTTTTATAGGATGGAGCTCATCCTCCCCTCTGCCACTGGCTCCAGGGTATCCTCCAAAAACCATTCTCTTTTCTTTTCCCCAATCTGACATCATAACCCCTACTTTCCATGCTTTTCATTGGGTAATCATGTCAATCAAGCTGAATTAAGCTTGAACCACACAAATTAGAGCGTTATTTTGCAGGTTTATTACTTTGAAAGTGCTCTAGGCACTGGGAAAATACAGGGAACGTCTGCAAGGTGGCTTGGAGCATCGTGAAGCTGATGTCGTTAGGGGAGGGAGGGGAGTGGCAGCGGCTGTGGTGTGGGTCACATTAGACAGGGAGCAGGGCAGGGAGTTGGGGGTAGCTGGCCTGGGGGTCCCCTTTGCAAACCTGCTGAGAAGCAGGGTTAGGTGCTCGTAGGTAGTTGCCTGTGGACCCACATTTGTGCAGCCGCTGGCCAGGATTGAATCCCACCAGAGCTTCTTCTCCCATGTCTCCCCAATTCTACTCCCGTTTCCCCCATCTGAATAAAGAATAACAATACTGCCCACTCTCCTTTAAAAAAAAAAAAAATAAAAAGAGGTTTAGTTTATTTGTTTTCCCCCAGTTCCCCTCAGCATTAAGGCACCTCATCCCATTCTTCCCTGTCTCCAGCCCTGAAATGGCTCTTTTTCCTGTAGGAGGGATTTTATGTCCTTGATTTGTCATTGGGAAAAAGTGGACTGTTTTCATGGGAATCATAGTGCCAAAATAATAATATATAAATGTAATCCATAATGCAGTGAGCAGTGACGGACAGTCCATGTTGTTGCCAAAACTGCTATGTGATAGCTCAAAACAGTCCTGTAGAGCCTCCATAGATTTGGGAGACCACACTTTCACAGTCTTGGTGGCGATGGGCTTGTACAGGTTGTATCAGGTTCTGGTCTGATCTGCCCGGGGTGGGAGGACGGTGGAGCTTAATGCACCCTTTACATTAGTATACAACAAGTCCAGAGTCTTGTTCTCCCTGGTCTTGTATTTTACTTTCAGGGTGAGGTTTGTCAGGATGGAGTCGTGGTCGAAATCACCAGAGGACATTGTGTCTGTAATCCTGCGAGGGTGAATGATGTCACACACTGCGACAGCATCAGCCGAAGAATGATGTAAACAACCAGAACAAGGGTGTGAAAAGTCCTGTGGCAGGTAATATGGCAACAAGCACACAGTCAGCACTTCAATGTCTAGACTACAGACACTTGTTACTTGTCACTTGTCCCAGATTACACTTCCTGGAGTTGACCAAAAAAAAGCAAGACCACCTCCTGTCCATCCACACAATCTAGATGTATTCCTCTGTGGCCACGTCACTGTTGAACATATTAGGCTGCATTCCTGATATTCCCTCCGTCTCTTGACCGAGCTCACCCATACTACACACCACTAACTTTACATTCTGTGTGATGATAGATGGAAGGTGCGGTTCAAATCTCTTTCTCTCTTGCTCTCACCTTAGCCACTGCTCTCCCGTGCACTTTCACCTTGGGTGGTAAATAGCTCGACCCTGGGCCGCCAGCCAGCCTCGGGGCAATCAGCTGCTTCGAGGGTAACACAACATAGTATCCGGCAGTCCGGTGATAAATGTCATACAACAAAAAGATACAGAAGAAGAAAAAGCCACAACAAGTTCAAGCACTCACGCACAAATGCTGACATATAAAAAAAATAAAAAATAAACGTGAAAAATGTGAGAACTGATAACTATCGTGGTAGCATCTTTGTAAAAACTTGGAAGTGTTTCCTGCAAACTCAGGCACACAGCCACCTTGTGTTCCTCACACTGTTCACCTGACGTCTTAGGTGAGATACCCACAATTGTTAAAGTGCTCTAATTCTTTAAACAGCGTCTCCAGGGGGTAGGTACACATCCAGTCAGTGCATAATGTACCTGAGGAAAAAGTTTCATTTATGTCTCTATTGTTACATTATCGCTCTAGCAGACAGAGATTTGATGAAGTCACAGTTCCATTGTCTTTCCATGAAAAGACTGTGGGCTTCATCCCTCGCACGTACAAAAAATGCCTACAGACACACACACTGTCTGACCTTGATAAGGAAAAATGAGACACTGGGGTTCGACTGTTTAGGTCACTGGCTACACCGCAACTACTTGCTCTGCTTCTTGCTCCCATTTCGCACTTGTCTTCTCCATTTCTTGCTGTATTCTCTTGGTGGTTCTCTCATTCTCGGCCTTCACCTTTCACTCTTTCTCCTTCCCTCCGTTTCCTCCCTACCCCCACAAATTCTCACAGTCTGCTGCACAAGGCCTTTTTTTTCCAGGAGAGAATGTAGGCCATTGCTCTGACGGCAGAAAGGCAGTGAAGAGTCGAGGCAGCGCCACTCTTCTCTTCCCTGCATTCTGCTCGTTCACAGCAGCGGAAGACAGTGAGTGTGTGTGTGTGTGTGTGTGTGTGTGTGTGCGTGTGTCTCACACTGACTGAGGGTGCCAGAGTGGAGGGACAAGCCACAGCACACAGCAGCCTGTGCTACACACACCACACCAATAGCATATCTGCTCAGCTTTGCAGAAACTGGGGCTCCTGCACGTCCCATTGCATAATATCAAAAAACGATCCAAAACACTTTAGAAAACAAACACCAAATTGAGTTTACTTAATGTTATCTAAGCCCTTTGGTTTGTAATAGCATTGATCTGCTCGGCACAAGGTAAGCCAAGGCCCTACTTTGCTGGCTGGAACTGGACCAGAAACATTGGCATTACACCTTGACAAAAGACTAATGACAACAAAATAGGCTTGTATAATTTCGCTTCATATCCATGATGTAAATAAACATAAAAACATGGGCTGTGGAGTGATGATTATAAGCAGGGTCCAAAATAAATTTTCCAATTTTCTTCCAGCCAAAAGAATATAGATGAATATGAATATATAGGTTTAGCAGAAATGTCAATTTTTATAGAAATATGTCAAAGTTTGGAGAAGTACTGCTTTGTGTAGAGCAGCGTAACAGGCAGCCAATCAACAGCCTGTTTGATACAGAGCCATTGTTTTGCTTTGATTTTATTGGCTTGCTGTCAAAGAGAGTGTACGGCGGTCAGTAGGGACAAAGTTTAAGAACAGGCAGTGGCCAAAGAGTCTATGTAACCGAAGCATTCAAAATGTTATCACCTCAAGTTAGTGACCAGCATGGTAGGTGACCCTTTATCCGTCACAGACCAACTTCTGCCAGCATTTGGCAGGTGTTATTTTCAGACCCTGGTTATAATTGTCTGGCTGAAAACTTCACAAGCTGGCTGCAGGTGCCCTGGCGGTTCAAAACAAACAGCTTGAAAACCCCACGACAGGCTCCGGTGGAAGAATGTTGTATGTGACAGTGGCAGGCAGGCTGCAGCAGTGCTGAGTGCTAAAATGGCTGTTCATTCTCCATACAGACAGAGAGCTTAGCTGGGAGGAGGAGGACTCCCACTCCCAACAATATGCCTCAAATGTTGTCCATAATTAGGTGGGCCTAACAGTCAGCACATATAGCTAACAGTGGAAATGCCTTTGCCAGTGGGAATAAATCAGAAATACAAATGAATGTGTATTCTGACAGGAAGCATTTTCCTAAGATAGTCCAAGCAGCTATGATTTCCTCGCTCGGCTGCCTCCACGTTCCCCTCAGCATGTACAAACGGCCTCTATTTTAACTGGAAATGTGAGGATAACTAGAGTGTTTTGGAATGGCAGTGACAAGGTTTGGAAAAGAGTCTACATCTGTAGTGGATGTCAACCTTGATTGATATCCTGAATCAGAGCACAAAAGCATCACAAATTAATTAATATTATTCACTGTATATGACCAATTGTTTTGTTTAAAAAAAAAAAAAAAAATACTCAAGAGATTAGTCTACTTGTTTCAAGTTTAAATGCAATATGCTGATTGTAGTTAGGCTATTGTTTTTCCCCAATTCTACTGATTGTTTTTCAGCTAGTTGGAACAAATATTTGGAACAAATAACATGGGGTCTAAACACAGAGAAGACAGGATTTTTTCTGATGGAGGTTTGATGAAGCAGTAAAGAAACAATAAAGATGATCTTCTCTCTAAAGTGTGAATTGAATAAATCAAGTACCTACCTAGCCAAACTTCACAATGAGGCAATCTTACTCAGCAGCAGACAACAACCACTGGTTGGAGTGGTAGTAGAAACCCAAACTTTGAACTGAATAACTGAGGCCTACAGTGAACTCTATAGCCTGGGCCCTTATCTAGGCTACATCTAAGTCTAGAGAGGCCCAGCTACAATGCCCTCACTCAGAACTTGACAAAGTATGCAACACAAACTACAAAAAAAAAACAGATTAACTGGTATAATCAGGTACACTTAAAATGGGAAATAAATTGTCAATTATGAAATGCAATGACCAAATTACAGTTTGACAGTGGTGGTGTCTAGACATTGCCTTAGCATGATCAAAAAATTATCTATCACAAGATTGGTTTATGCCAGGATCAAGACTACACAGAGAGACATGACATGACTACACGTTGGTCACCGACCAATAATCGCTTGCCGACGTGCGTGATGGCATCGGAAAGCAGGTGCTAGGCAACAAGAATGTAAACAAACAATGGCGTCCGAAGCGGTATGTATGTGTTCCGAAAAGCCTAAAAAAAAGAAAGACCCGTTCTTGGGTCGCATGAAGAGAACAGTATGGGTTGTCAATCCTTCAAAGAGAACTTGAGGTAAAAATAACAAATGTTTTAGCCTGTAGTGAAACCTAAATGTAGCTAGCTGGCTAGCCTCCACAGGGGTGTTGTTGCTAGAGCTCGACAAACCTTTCCTCTGTTTCATAGTTCCACCTAGCGGCACCAACAACTTCACCCGGCATTAGATCAAGCAGCAAGGTGACGTGGATGGACACACACACGCAGTGTATACACCGATCAGCCATAACATTAAAACCACTGACAGGTGAAGTGAATAACATCGATTATCTCGTTACAATGGCACCTGTCAAGGGGTGGGATATATTGGGAAGCACGTGAACAGTCAGTTCTTGAAGTTGATACGTTGGAAGCAGGAAAAATGGGCAAGCATAAGGATCTGAGCGACTTTGACAAGGGCCAAATTGTGATGGCTAGACGACTGGGTCAGAGCATCTCCAAAACGGCAGGTCTTGAGGGGTGTTCCCGGTATGCAGTGGTTAGTACCAAAAGTGGTCCAAGGAAGGACAACTGGTGAACCGGCGACAGGGTCATGGGCGCCCAAGGCTCATTGATGTGCGTGGGGAGCGAAGGCTAACCCGTCTGGTCCGATCCCACAGAAGAGCTACTGTAGCATAAATTGATGAAAAAGTTAACGCTGGCTATGATAGAAAGGTGTCAGAACAGACAGTGCATCGCAGCTTGCTGCGTATGGGGCTGCGTAGCCGCAGACCGGTCAGTGCCCATGCTGACCCCTGTCCACCGCCGAATGGTTTTAATGTTATGGCTTATCGGTGGTGAAGGCATGATGACTTGAATTGAGACGTAGCACCACAGTCAAGAAGAGTCTAAAATCATTATTTTGTCTCTATGTGTGTCAGCATTTCCTGCAGGAAATGTGTTAGTTAAGATGGTAATGGCTTACTAACCTAAGCAACTAAATAAATAATATGCACACAAGGGTAAATAAACTCAATTAAATCAGTTTGCATTGCATTGGAAAGTCAAATTCATATCAGCTTTCTTAAAGGCTAACGAAGTATACCAGTAAATACAGGGAAGAAGTAGTTTCGGTTTGCAATGGCATGAGGGAAATAATTTGTGGTTGCTAACAGACTTACTTAAAAGCACAGTTACTTGCCAATGGAACTTAATACCAATGTTTTAGACAAGCAATGCCAATATATCTATATATTATGGGGGGATACATTTTAAATTAACATATAATAATAATTAGTAATTTAAATGGGGAACAAATACAAATTCTGCAAGCAAAATTCCACCCAACCCATTTCTGTACCATACAAGGCTATTTATTGGTATTTGCATGTTTGGACAACAACCATCACAAGCTATTTGGACACAATGACCAAAATTTTGAAGTCTTTCATGCAAGAAAATCAGAATTAACAAGGGGGCAAAGTATTATTCTAATCAATAACGTTTAATTTACACGGAAACCAGTTTTTATAAACAACTGCATTTAAGCAAATAATTCAATTGCACTACAGGGTCATGGAGAACAGTGCTTCTAAACAGAAAAAGTTGCAAAGATGTACTAAGTTGATTTTGACAAAAAACTTTTGAGTTAGATTCGTTTTTTTTAAGGCTGGTACCGATACCAGCATTATTTCTGAATGAGGCCAAAAGGCTGATACACATCTTAAAATCTGACCAGTTTAATGTATAAAAAAAAAAGAACATTACAAGTATTTGGTGTTTTGCCACAGAATTACATTTTTGGAAGGGTAGAAAACACTCTAAAACAGCACTAGGACCACAAGCCATTAAAAATCCAGGATAATAATGATAATAAGTATACCATAACAATGTGATCGAACAAACTGCATCACATCCATATGTTCACCACAGTGACAGGATGATATCCGATATTTAATCAAAGGCCAGTATCGACTCGGTGTATCAGTCTCACTCTACTTTGTGTCTTGTTTGTTTTTTGTTTTTGACATATATCTGTTTTCTGTGCAGGCTATTAAAGGAGGAATGCGTTGCATCAGAACCTGTTTTGACCACGGCGCTTCACGCCGCATGGTATGTGGTCAAGATTTACTCCTAGGTTTCACGTTGCATGAAACCTTGGAGCGCGTTTGGACGCAAGATGCAGCCAAATACAACAGAATTGCAGTGACATCTTGAGGTCGTTTGGGCTGGTTTACGTGAGGACAGCTCGTGCACCTTCTTCGCAGGTGACCGAGTACAACATATTAATAACCAAGCAAGCACAATAATTAGCTGGAGAAGTGGGGATTGTTTAATTTCAGTAACGTTATCTAGGAAAATCAGTGTTCAGGCAGGCACGTTTGGAGGCCCTCGGTGTGCCTGGATCTTCTTTGCTGCAGCGGGCTGTTACACCAGGTTTTGTAAGGATGACATGTTGTCATGTAAGTTCAGGTGGCGTTTTTTTCTAGATTGTCTTACCTGTTTTCTCGGGCGTTCAACTTGTAAGGAATGATTCTGCCAACGGGATCTTGCTGTAAACTGTCAAACTGGATGATAAATTCCCCTGCAAACGGCAGCCTAAATCGGGCGTAAAAACAAGCCAGTTAGCTAACTTAGCTAACCAGCCTGCAGCTTGCTCACGACAAGGATAGTCAAATGTCTTTGACTTTTTTTTTATCCGCTGATACTTTGGATTGATAATTTAGTGATCAATTGTGGTGATCATCTTAAACGCCCAAATAGCTTGGGGCATGTGTAAAAGTTGTGCGTGAGCTGGCTAGCTAGCAATCTAACGTCAGCTTATGTTGACAAACAAGCCTGCGTGGTTAAAATCACACACGACTTGAAGCTAGCTAACGCCAGGCAGCTAGCACGGTTAGCTTAGCTAGCTAACAAGCTTGCTAATTCGAATTCGTATTTCGAAAATCCTTCTCCGCTGTCTCCGACGTAACTCCGGTCGGCAGTAGCTCCGAGAATCACTTCGGGGTGTTTTCTGTTAGTCAATGACGGTGCAATCGTGTTTTCAATCTTAAATTGTCGCTTTGGTCGCTCCTCTCGGCCATTTCCAATCTTTCAACACAAATAAACAGGGCTGCTCGTGAGCACGGAGATCCGAGGCGCGTTCACGAGGAGGAACAGCAGCAGCTTGGTACACTGTACAGAATACACACAGCACAGGCAACACACCCCTACTTTCAGAGATGGAAATATCCCCTTTTTTATTATGACCGTTCAGTGTGCTTATGGACAAGGGAAAATAAATAAAAATATATCAAACACTATTGTAGTGAATCAGACCTACTCACGCAAATTACCTGCCTATAGGCTAATACAATTGTGATGAGGAGCATTAATCTGTGCTGTTCTTAAACACTGTATTGTGACAACAGATTTTTGTAACACCTCACTGTGTTTGCAAACATGGGCTATATGTTGAAATCATACTCTATCTGATCATCCCATAATCAACATGCTAAAAACTGGATAGTTAGACATATGTAGCACATGAGATTTTGGAAACTATTAACATATGCACAACAACATGTATGTAACATGCCAACAGTAGTATCTCTCTCTGGTCTCATGGGGCTCTCACTGAATTCCACTTCCTTTTTAATCAGAGTACACACATACTTACTTGTTTTTCAACAATTACAGAAAAGAGTGTCTCTTGAGAAATGTGAGAAATCTTTGGTCTAATAAAGTTATACCACCGCTAAATCCTGTAGAAAAACTTTCCCCTTCAGCCACAAGAAGCTGTTGAGACTCACACAGTGGTGGATAGTCAAAGTTTTCCATTCAATATTTTAATAAAATGGAAATATTAATATTAAATGTATTTAAATATTCAAATATAAAGGTTCTATATGAGGTTCTTGTATTTCACTGCTAAACTGCTCCTCAATCTTCAAGATTGCTTGCTTTTACAGTTGGTAGGCTTGAAATTGCACCTGTTTAAAATGAAAAAACTTCAAAGTAACTGCAGATGTTAGGTAAACAGAATGGAGTAAAAGGCTAATGTCACCCCAGTTAATGAAGACTTTCACTTATTTAGTAATTGCATATTGTAATTGCATGTTGAATAAATGCTGTTGTTCAACATGATTTCTCTTCTGGTTCACTCTCTTTTTCTCCCCCTTCAGCTAAACTCCCGTTGCCGGTTGCCGGAATCACAATCAAATTTTCAGTCTTGGTGAGTTTTGTTAACACTTCACACCACATGAGCCCAGACCGGACGACTCGGCCCAACGAAATCGAACACGTTTGAAACAATTGCGTTGGGGCAAAGGGGTCGGAGTCTCCGGTCTTGAACCCTTTCAAATTCCAGGATAGCCTGCGCCAACAGTCAGGCCAGAGTGTATTCTAGATCAGTATTTCTGTTGTGCTACACTTTACTGATGCTGGGTGTTGCAATTCCTACTGGTTGCCAATATAAGTCACAGATCACCGAATGCACCTTTAACCCCTCCCCTGTTTCATCACTGACAAATTTAGACAGAAAATGACGTTGGGAATCTTGTTTGGATTTTGCATAGGGAATATTTTCTGAGCAAATTTGCTGTAGAAGCAAAATCTAGCAAATCTCCAGCAAATCTAACTCTCGGTTGCAAAGGTTCAAGGAGGGAGACAGAGGCAGAGCACAAGAACCACTTGAGTGAAAAAAAAATCATAGTTAGCACAATTTCTGTCACTGCACACCTCGTGTGTGTATGTGACAAATAAACTTCTTGAATCTTGAATCTTGAATCTTGGTTAAATAAACTGTGCAGATATCGTCAGCCTGAAATTCCTAAACAGTTTGTAGGCTTACTTCATTCCAAGATTATGCCTTATGCCTTGGCATAATCGGACTCGGACTCGTTCGGACTCTTGGAATAGATCTTTTTGTTTCCCTTTTAAAAAAAAACAACATAACTGATGATAGGCTCCCCGTGCTTTATGGGGAGGCATGCTTCAAAAGGGTGGTGGAATCTGAAGGTGATTTTTGCAGTATGTAATTTACCCACAAATCATCTGCTGTGCTCTCAAGTGGCCTCATTCACAAGTATCTTCATACTTTTGTTCTAAGTAAAATTTTCTTTTTATACTATAAATAAATTACTCTAAGTAATTTAAAAAATGTAAAAAGTAATGCGAGCGTGTATAAACAGAATCTCTGGATCTTTGATCTACATGTTTTTATTCTAACATTACAAAAAATAGTGAAGCAACCACGTCTGAGAAATAGGCCAGTGCGCTAACTTTGAACTAGACAGTAAAATTTGAAATATGAAATATCAAACTTTGTCTCTCACTCTCTCTTTTTAGTATTTAAATTGCCGTTTTTTTTGTGTCTATTTAATGGCCAAACTCTAGAGTATGCACGTGCTATTATTCCTTCAATAGACAACGTTGATGTCAGTAGAATATTTACCATGTTTTAAGAAATACTTTTGATTGGGACTCAACAGTCTTGCTTGCAGCTTTGTCTCCAACTAGTGGCTTATTTTAGGGCCATGGTAGGGCTATTGTTTTTGCGCGTGTTCTTTGTTTCTTCTAAACCTGCCTTCCTATGAACAAAAATGAGCAACACTTTGCATATGGTCTGATCCAAAGGGACGCATACTGAAATATGGGATCAATCTGCCTGATGGTGGCACTATAGTAACCGTCTGAAGGTTAACATATGTGCTACAGGTGTGCAATTTTTGGAACACCACTACCTAGTGGATGATTCAAGTTCATCACTCTTGTTTCATAAACTGTCTAACTCCTCCCACAACTTTTGATCAACGTAAACCAAAATAGCAGCACTGCATTGTCATACATGGAGAAACAATCCTACTGTAACATTTTTAATTTAATTATGATTGCGCTCACTGAGACTGAATTTGTTTGTTTACCTATAAATGCTGTACACACTCACTGTACATTCTCACTTAATAAGTGTCCAAACTTAACTTAAAATAAATTGACATTCTATAGGTTAAGAAAATGACGTGTACTAATGTTCAGCAAGTAATATTTAGAATTTTCTATCTTGTAAACAATTGCAGTCAATGGGAATTGGGGGATATTTGGCCATCAGTATCTTGCTTATAGTGTAACCAAACTTAGCAAAAATAATTTTTTGAAACATTCACATTTTGTCCAGATGAAGAATTTAATCTTAGGAGTTAAGATTTAAACAGTTATTTAAAAATCTGTCCTGTTTGTGGAAGTCCTCCTGGTGGTTCTGCTCCTGGTGGTTAGTTTCCAGACTCTTGTTCATGATCCTGAACAACTTCAAGGGTAACCTGCTTCTCAAATGGTTTTCTTATTCAATTCATGACCTGCTTATGTTCTTATAACCAGCTATACTGGAAACTCTTATTTAATACTCAATTTTCATCTTTTTATCTTCCACTTTTATTATCACCCTTTTCTCCTCACTTTTCCCCTTTTTTTTCCTCATAACTTGCACCTCCCCATGACCCCCCCCCCCCCCCTTTTTTTTTTTTGCAGTCCTAGATATTGTGCAACTTATTACTTGGTCGAAGCATATGCACTTGTAATGCCTTTCTCTGAAGTATCAGTCTCTTGTGTTGCTTGATACATGCCGAATAATACAGAAATCCTGAAGGACAGCTGACTGCACTGTAAGAAAGCATTTTGCCGATGACAATGAAAAGCGAATGAATGCAAAAGTAATAAAGAAGATATTACAGACTAACACAGCATTAATGAAATTCTCAAACAATATCACATAGAATGCAACATATACCAATGTCACGGTGGCCCTGAGAGCTCAATGCACTGCAACTTAAGAAAACACATGCAAGTAGACAGAACACAAGCAAATTAAGAAAACATCATCAATTTGACAACACACAACAAATTACAGACAACACAACACATTAAGACAACACAACACATTATAGACAACACAACACATTACAGACAACACAACACATTAAGACAACACAACACATTACAGACAACACAACACATTAAGACAACACAACACATTACAGACAACACAACACATTACAGAAACGCGCTGCAACTACGCCAAACTACAACGGAAGTGTTTCCAGAGGACACTTAAAAGTGATGAACACGTCTGGACAGTGGAGTTGGAAAATGAGCTAAAATGTAAGTGTTTTTTGGTTTATTTTAACATTGTGATCGCATGATTCAGATTGCAGACATCTGCTAGTGATGTTACGCTTGATATTGAAGCCTCGAAGCACGTGGCTTGTATCGTTTTAACATCATTACGTCATCGATGACGTCTGAAACCTCATCCACGGAGTGCTTCAGGAATGGATTCGGGGTTGGCGGACAGTTTTGAATTACGGTATCAAGCGTAACATCACTAGCAGATATCTGAATCATGTGATCACAATGTTAAAGTAAACCAAAAACATTTAGATTCCAACACCACTGACTGTCCAGACGTGTTCACTTTTAAGTGTCCTCTGGAAACACTTCCGTTGTCGTTTGGCATAATTGCAGCGCGTTTCTGTAATGTGTTGTGTTGTCTGTAATTTGTTGTGTGTGTTGTCAAATTGATGTTTTCTTAATTTGCATGTGTTTTTTTAAGTTGCAGTGCATTGAGCTCTCAGGGCCACCGTACAATGTACTTATGTGGTGTCATTTCTTTAAAAGAATCATTTGACAAGAACCATTAATCGAAAAAAACACTCGTGCTCAGATATTTTCCAATCAATAATAAACCTTACCTGACCCGAATAACTCCTTCCTGTTAACCCTGCTAGTTTGGTTTCGGCTTCGACAAGTGTGGTGGTCTCCAGGAGCACTTGCACTTGCAAAAAACACCCACACTCCCTGTTTGTGTATTTTATTTATTTATAAATTTTTAAATAAAAGCCACATTGAATTTGGGAGGGAAAGTAGCAACTGTAATGGAATTACTTGAACGCTTTTCCCTAACATTTCAGCTCACATCTGCATTCAGCATGTAGTTCATGCTTTTATTGTGTTGGAAATGTGGCTCTGCATCAAGGAGTTTCTTGGTTGTTTTTTTTTTGCCAAAGACCATCTATGTATACAAGATGTCACTCAATAGTATAAAAAACTGTCCCACAGTGCTGGTCCTGTAAAAATGGGTATTTAACCCTCACCATTTGCTGTTACCATAGAAACTGAGCTGACACAGACAATGTTGTTTTTTTGGTGTGCACTCACATCCCTGTGAATCTTCATACCACTATTTTATTTGTGTTTGGTAATTGAAATTTCATAAAAATCATGGAATTAGCTCTAATCTTTCACTTAAAATGGGCATGTCTCTGACAAATACTCAACTTTTATCCCTATGTAGCGAAGTTAAAGTCACTTTCCTCTCAGCACCAGACTGTCACATCTTTGTCTCGAGAATTGGCTGTGCTAAAATCATGCCTAAATATGACATCCAGGCTGGAAAGTGACTCTTGTGGTATAGATCAATTCAAGTTTGATAAGGTAGATTTGTAGGTTACTGTGACAAAGTGAACTGCCTTCAAACAAGGTTCCGCCATCCTAATGTTCAACACTACTACCCTATACCATACACTATCAGACATAAAATGTAACGTTAATAGAAAATAAAAAATATAAAATGATGTAGGCTGTATCGTGGATAGTCACGGTTCAGAGCGTTGTTAGACAACCCCATTTAACCATGAGTGTCCAGCAAGACCTCAAGTGCCATATTGCTTTTAGAAAACAGTTAACTTATAGACTTATAGAAATAATTATTTGATGACACAATATTATTTTATTTTCTAAATTATTTTTATTTAACAAATTCATTGAAATAAGAAAGTCTTGTGAATGTATGTCAAAATGTTTCCACGTTTGCTAGGAGATGCATTGCACTGTTACTGATTTACAGTCGCTATAGAACACGCTTTCAGCCAATTTCCAGGATGGAAACAACCTATTTCATAAAAATATAATAAAATTAAGAACCAGTCCAGACAGCTCAGTCAGTAGAGCATGAGACTCTCAGTCTAAGAGGCACATGATTGGACACCCCTGCTGTAAGTGATGCTGTTTTCTTTGGTGGCTATGGTGGCTATCGCTGCTCATGCTAACTACCCAGTTCTATTTATTTAAAAAAAAAAAAAAAAAAGAAACATAAAACCCATCACTTTGATGATAGTGTGGCAAAATGAACATTTATTGAGATGAAAATGTCAAAAACCAAAGTATAACGTGTACAAGATGGTGGAATTGTAGTCATAGCTGCATTTATTATGAGCCAAAATGTCTATTTGTTTACCTGCAAAAAAACAATGAATCATGAGTAGCCTTAGAAAGTGAGTCATGTTAAAAAGTGAATGCAATGTCTACCTTTGTATCACACTATGTAAACATAAGACAGTCAAATGGCATGCGTTTGTGTTTGCAACTATTGACCTAATTAATCCAGATTCAGAGAAATAGCATCCATTCATCTATGCATATTTTCAGTTTAACCTTATGAATCACAGTTTTATGAGTGCACCGTGGTAATAAACTGGGTTCAAATGTCCTAATGATTGTAATGTAATTTAGCGAAGAGCAGCTTTGTTCGAAGAATATTAACTTGGCCTGTGGCGTCACTGTCACTTGAAGAGTTTGAACTTGCGCAGCAGTGGCTGGACAGTCTCTTTGGGGTAAGGCTTCAGAGCCAGACAGGTGGGGATGTTCTCTGGCTGTTCAATCCAAAGCTTGTGGGCCATGCCTTCCTCCGTCAGAGCCTCTGAGAGGCTGTAGAGGGAGGCCTCATCTGGAGCCTGGGGAGCAAATACACACTTAGGCCAGGGGTTGTGAAATGTTTTCATGCCATGGACTCTCAAATGGACACGTTGGACCACAACACCCTTTAAAATGATCCACTGTTATGTATCAATCTGTGATGCTCAATGCATTCCAGTTATTTTGTGATGAAGATTTGTAATTTACATTTTCCCTCAACCTGCCTTGTCTACTTCTACTTCAGTTAGTGAATTCCTACGTTTCCCAGAATGCCTTTTAACAACAGCAGGATGTTTTCCAGTCAAAAAACAAAAAGAATGTTGCACCCCTTACTCAAAATGCAACACTGTCTCTTGAAGCTACGTTTACCACTGATGTTTTAGATAGCTGAAAGGCACTATAGCTGTGTTGGAAATACCATTTGGCCAGTTATCTGCTGGAAAAAGAAAAATACACCAAATGAAATGGACCCAGAAATTGGACACTGTTTAAGTGTTTTAGAGTGAATATTGTTCAACCTTTAAATCGACATACATTAGACCACAGACTAATTTGATCAGATCAAATTTAATTACAAGGTTTTAGTTGTTGATTTAGTATTGAATTCTAGACCTGGGTGCACTGTACAGTTCTAGACAAGATTATTGGTATGCTCGCATTTTATAAAGATAATTTATAAAAAATTAAAAAATAAATTGAAACAACTTTTGGCCTTCAGACATTCATCTATTTTATTTAACGGCACACTCCACAGCATTACGTAGGGTGTTTCTTTTCTTTAAAAGCTTTATTTTGTGCTCTGTGAACAAAGAGCTGATGTCCAGGTGGGTCTTAATAGCTTTATAATAGCTTTTCTGACAGCTCTTTTCACGTCACCATTTTCACAGACGGCCAGGAAGCAGAACAGGCTGCTTTATCACTTTAAAATGGATAATTGCTTCATTTGTACCATGTGGGCACCTGCAACAGGTGAGATGAATTACTCTGAAAAATGTATTTGAATTATTCTGAAGGGTGGCAATAATCATAGCCGTTGTGTGAAGACTTAACAGTTTCAGAAGATATTGTACATTAACTGCATAAAATGCAGGGGTGTCAATAGTCTTGGCCAGAACTGTATGTGGCAAGAGAATAGTGATGAGGGAGAAACCTATGATTACAATAGTCATACATTCCCTAATTGGAATAAGTTTTAGTGAATGAAGTAATAATGCCATTAAACCATTACTAATTTGATATGGACCCCACTTTGACAACCAGTGACTTAGGCCAGTGCTTCCCAACCCAGTCCTCAGGCAGGGAATTACGTTTAATTTATGAAAAACTGAGGAAGATTATCCACTTTGAAGTTTAAATTTGTGGTGCATTTGGCGTCAGTTCTTTAGTTTCCCTGTTCGCAGAAGACACGGCAAACGTTGTAACTTACGTCGGTTAGCCAAAGTAAAGCCTGTTGTATGGAGAGACCGTCACGCCAAGCGCCATTAAAAAACTCTGGTAATTTAACGCCGCCTTGCTTATCTGTAACCGTAACAGCTACATACGTGGTAGAATACGACTTAAGAACTTTTACGAATCGTTAGGAGTCACTCTTCAATTCGGCACACATCAAATACACCTAGAAAAACTTATTTTATATAAATTTTAAGTTTTTAGAACTGGTTCGACTGCTGATGTCATGATCCTCTCCACCAAAATAATACGTTGTGGGGGCGATAGCTAGCAGCACAGCATTTATAAAAGTTGAGATTTCTTTTTGAACCGTTGAATCGTTTATGGGCCGAATTTATCATAACACCCTATTGTTTCGTAAAACAGCTTCAGTTACCTTCTACCATGTATGTAGCTATATTGGTAAGCAAAGTACCATTAAACGGCCGGGTTTTTAAAATAGAGTTTGGAATAACGTGTCGGGTTTACCTGAAGTACTACTTTATGCATGGAGTCCAGCTCTGCCAGGTACTGCTGTGTGTCTGGGTCTTGGTAGTGGAGGTGAATGGCGGCGGTAGCGGCGTGACACGCCTGAGTTATAACAGCTCCCAGAGGCCAGGCCAGCTTATGGACCAGATCCGACCGGACAACAACGTACTGGACCAGCCGCACAGTAGACCCGGTGCCCGAGGCGGCCATTTTCAGCCGGTAGGAGAACGGAAACAGCATATGTTTATCTTCCGGGTCAGCAGTGCACCATGGGAAAGTTATTATACTGTCCTCTGGTGGTTGCATTCAAAACTGACTTGTCCATAGGAAATCCGATGTAAAATTATATTAGTGTGCACTTTACACATGACAGGAATTCAGTTTCCATAGAAACCTTTATAGTCATTATAATTATTGGAATTGTAGTTTTTGTAATTGTTTTAATTACAATTATAATTGTTTAAATAACCCCCATGTGTTATTCTTGTGCTGTGTCATATTGGTGTTGCAACAAACTAATTTTCCCACCAGCCCCATTAAAGTTTCGTCATATCTTTAAAGTGGACTGCTAAAGACAAAATATTCTTTTTACAATGTTTTATAGCAATTAACTATATACTATATATTCATCTAATTTCTCCTGTACTCTGAAATTAGTCTAGGTTTTTTTTTAAGTCACATCCAATGAGAGGAGTGAGGTGCACAACGCTGCTCCAATTTCTTATCCTTTAACCTAAAAACGCACCTCTAAATATTTGCTGCCTCTGCTGCTTAGGCTCGTCGCCACTCAGTTCAAGCCTATTGATCGGAAATTGGGAGATTGATCACTCACTGGCTCAGCTAAGTAGTCTGCAAGCCTAAAGTTAATGATCAATCTGCCTACTGCAACACAAACCTCTGTAATTAATGTCGTCCAGAAGAAAGAAAGATGGGAAAATGGCAAAACAAGTAGTGGGAGAGCCACATGGTGAAGCTGCAGAAGAGATGCTAAAAACAGCTATTTACCAAGGTGACTTCAGCTGAATCTCACAAATCAATTGAACACAGCTGTACACATTGTTAGCTAAATTACAAATAAGCCAAAATGAGAAAAAAAATCTTAACCTTGGCAACAGCGACTTTGGATGTGAGCAACAGGATTGCAGAATTGGCGTGAGGTTTTGGTCTTGATGGATCGCAGCCTCCTACCAGAGGGGAGTGACTCGAAGAGTTTGTGTCTGGGGTGGGAGGGGTCGGCTACAATCCTACCAGCACGCCTCAGAGTCCGAGAGGCGTACAGGTCCCGGAGAGATGGCAGATTGCAGCCAATCACCTTCTCAGCAGAGCGAATGACACGTTGCAGTCTGACCTTATCCTTGGCAGTGGCAGTAGCGTACCAGATGGTGATGGAGGAGGTGAGGATGGACTCAATGATGGCGGTGTAGAAGAGCACCATCATTGACTTTGGCAGGTTGAACTTCCTCAGCTGCCGCAGGAAGTACAACCTCTGCTGTGCTTTTTTGGTGATGGAGCTGATGTTCAGCTCCCACCTGAGGTCCTGGGTGATGATGGTACCCAGGAAGCGGAAGGACTCGACAGTCCCTGTTGATGTTTTGAAACAAGAAATAGCTCAGCACAGAAATCCCCTGATACAACTGAAGTTCACCTTACTAAGTGCATGTCAAGCAAAGGTGTAAATTACAGAAATGTAATGATGATGACAAGGACTGTCTGAGTTTGGAGAAATTCTTCAGATTTGTGTTGTACAGGAGGAGACTGTGTTTCATAGTGAGAAGGCTTTGTGGATGGTACAGGGAACATTTCCGAGCTTTTGAGCCGATTGCATGTTGATATGTTTTGGTTTTATGCTCCTTTAATTCAAACCTGAGAAAGAAGTCATCTCTGGCAGTTATTGTACAAGAGAGGATGGTACAGGAGACAGCTGTTGTATACAGTGGTTGTAGTTGTTGCACTTATGTTCAGAAAGTAACTTGGATGCATGAACAATGTCAACATTGGTCTATCAACAAAGAAATAAAGATTTGACTTAGTTGATAATATTGCTAGAAGACTTAATTCTTAATTCGAAGAAATAACGGTGTCATAAAGAGTATCTGTTTGTTTCTTCTGTGTACTCTACTCTCTAGCCTCTCACGCTCTTTTCTTTTCTGTTGTTATTTCCTGTAAATCTAGTGTAGTCATCAGGTGTATGAAACCCACTGCGCTGCTTGGTTTGAGATGGCATTCCTTATGATTATTGCCTTTTGACCGGCTCTTACTTAGGACAGCGTTAATGTCAAGCGAGAATGCATCCTCAAAGGTCTTTGTGTCGACTTGAATGGAGATCTAGAAAAGCTGGTGAAGGAATACTCGGCATGTTAATTCACCTTCACTAAGGGGATGATCTCAGTTGGAATAGATAGGATTTCCTCAGGGTTCCCGCGGGCCTTAACAATCCTTGAAAGTTTGAAAGATGATGCCTTAAAGGTTTTTGAAATGGACTTGGGCCAGTTGAAGTGCTTGAAATTTGCCTTAATAGCAATTCAATTTATCAGTTACTGGCTTAGTTGTATGTTGTATCAAATTTGGTTATGTTACCTATGTTATGTTTATTCCTTTAACAATTGGAATGGGTGAATATTCATTTTATAATGTATAATGCTGAATGTAGTGTAAGGTTAGAAATACAGTTCTACCGTTGTTACAAAGATTAGTTACAAAGTTAGAACGTTTTAGAAATCGGTGTAATAGACGTTTGTTTTTTATTTTCATTTTCATGTTTTTTTTAAATGGAGGAGATGCAGTGTCACTTTGAAAAAAAACAAAATTCTGCTTGTGTAATATACATGGTGACATCATCTGCCTATTACTAATCATTTGCCTGTATCTTCATTTCGCAGATATCTTGAAAATGGAGTAGACATTCAAAATGAAACAGTCTATTTCAAGGTAGGAGAGCTGGTATGCATTCAGTGGAAGACATTTTCAACTACTATGAACTGAAGTAGGTATCGTGGCCTCAAATACTACTGTGTATTCAAACAGAGTGATTGATTGTAAAATCTGTGTAAATTTGTCGTTGAGGTTACTCGAAATCAAACAAATCATGTCTTGATCGGTGAAGAGTTTTGCCGATGATGGCAGAGTTGGAAAAAGCTCAGGAAGCATCAAACCCCAACAGTCTGCACAACCGGTAAAAAACGCCATGTCAAACCATCATATGAATATGTACAGGACTGCATATTCAGATAATACTGAAACAGCGTGAATTTTGGATTTGTTACAAACACCCAGTGCAGGTGACTGATGACAAAAAATGACGCATTTCAAGATGTTATTACTTTTAGAAAGCAAAAATACAAGAGACATTTCTAAAATTCCTCCTCAAAAGACACTACTGTTTGAAAGGACAGACAGTGTTTCAATTCAAATTTTAAATGGGAGGCTCAACTTTAAGATGGAAAAATATGTTTTTGTTACCGATTCATTTCAAGGATCATCTTATACGGATGCATCAGAGGAACTTGTTCTTCTGGCTATATGGATGCGTTACTAAACAGACTTTTTATTACGGTTTACCAAATGGAAATTTTCATTTCAATTTCTACTTAAAGGGGGGGTATTGTACTAATTTTGGGCTATTTAAACTGTCCCTGGGGGTCTTTACAAGACGTTTGTGAAGTCTATATCAAAAAAAATCCTAAAACCAGCTTCTGTGGTGTGTGTTTCAGTCTCTCATTTTCTCCATTGTAAAGAACAGGCTGTTTTGAGGGCGTGGAGGTTGTATGTAATGAGCACTGCTCTGATTGGCCGCCTCACGCCTCACTCACGGCATGAGGCGGCCAATCAGAGCAGTGCTCATTACATACAACCTATACGCAATCGCCTGGCGGAGGCGGAGGGCAGAGCGCCCATGCTGCTCAAGGTAAACAAATAAGCTTGATGCAGAAATCTACCATAACCATGGCGGCCGCTCCAGAACCAACACTGAGACCGTACATGTTTGAGCCGGAGTCTGACCCAGAATGGGAAGAGGCAGCTGAGGCGGTTCCACTTAGTTTCTCAATGATAACAATTCTGTGTAATATTGTACTTTCGTGCCTTGTGTTCATCACACACAGAAAAAACTGTAGCCGTTGCCGTTAAAAATAAAATTAATCCACTCTGTCCTGGCATTTTCGCGTGTTGGGAGACTGTGCAGGGATCTATGTTGCTGCCTGCATCCTACAAAATAATAACTGGAGAGTTGATATATCTCCTGATATGTTGTTTTAGCTTCAGTCGTCGCAAAGTAATGGTGCATTCCAGTGTACTCGGAAAAAACGGTGTCCGAATGTAGTAGTTGATGTTGAGTTTAGATGCTTGTAACATTCTGAGACTTGCCATACAAACATGAGTTTGCTGCGGGCGATTATGTTTTCCCGAGCAGATGCACTGGAACACATTTAGATTGGAAGTTAGGAATACCGACTCGGAATTATCGATTTCCGAGTGCAATGGAATGCACCATAAGCAACGGCTTGAGGCACTGCCGTGAGGTGCATTTTGCGACGACGTAAATGGGATTGGTTGTTCACCTGGGCGTGGGCATGCTCTGAGAGGGGCTGGATTTGCACCTTATGACATCCAAAGGAACCATTTTCTGAAACGGGCTGTTTTTCTCCTATCTTTGGCACCGTTTTGGGAAAAAGGAAAATACAGAAAAACGGGTTGACTTCCAGATTTCAAATTTTCTCAGCTGCTTAGGGAAGTAATTTCCTGTGGAACATGTATAAGTGCCAGGAATAAACCATTTTCCATAATATGGGACCTTTAATTGTTTCACAACAACTTTTCAACCTGAAAGAAATTTTCAGGCATCTGACATAGTGGACGGAATAAAATTTTGAAATCCATGTGATTCAGGTAGGAAACTTTCAGTTTTAGTATAAAACACATCACATTTTTATTCTTATTTATTTTTATTCATGAGCCTTGTTGTTATAAAGATTAGCTAATCTTCACCAAACTGAGTCACTTTCCTGCGTGCAAATTCAGCAAATATGTATCTGACATCGCTAAACTACAGGAGCAATATGTCAATATTTTTAATTGTTTTGTGAGTTTGTAGTGATGAGTTCTCCGGATCAGTTTCAATGCAATCCTCTAGCATGATTGATCTGGTGACAGACTCAATAAGGAGCTGTCTTTGCTTTGTTTAGTCAAGATTGACATTGGCTTGGCCCATGCTGGTTTGATGTTGGTCCACCGCCTATTAGAGCACTTTTACAGTAAAGTTGACTCAGCTCTTTCTTTAATGGGACTTTGTATTTTGCTTTCTTACATTGTTGTATGTTGTCATGATGCTGCTTTCTTGACCAGATCTCCTCCGAAAAAGAGATTCTTATGCTCATTGGGAATAAACTGGTTAAATAAAGTTTCAATTAAAAACATGAAAATGCATTTCCTGAGTTGGCTTCGTTCAACTAACTTGTTGTTAGTAGACAATAAATTGTCATGCATTCAATTTTCCTTCATGAGGTGAAGTCATGACTGACAAATTATAAAACAACACAATTTATTGGTTTATTTAAAGGCAATAATAGTTACATGTTAAATTCATTTATTTAAAACATAAGAAGATGAAAACTGTTCAGTTTAACTTTGATTCTGGGAAACAACTGAAGACAACAAGATAGATGTTTAGCTAGTGAGTAGTGAGATTAATAAAATAACAAATAAAGGTCCAAAGGAAAGATATTTTAACCTGTCAATCCTCTGTCATTCCTCCATCCGAGGAAGAGGAAACGAGTCGGGTTTTGTGACCGAATTTACTTTCCTGAAGTCATTACAGAAACGCAGAGTGTTGTCGGGTTTTGGAACCAAAAGACACGGGGAACTCCAAGCGCTGGAGCTGGGAACAGCCTCTTTTTTCATTAGCGCTCTTTTTGTGGGGTTAACCCGGTAAGAGTGCTGCTTAATTGGACTATGGCCCTTTACATCGATATCATGGAAGATAGCGGTAGTTTGGGTTGGGTTGTCTGAGAACAAGGTAAGGTGATTATTGATAAGATCAGTAATATCAGCGCGATCGGCGTCAGACAAGTGGGTCAGGTGGGAATCGAGGTTGTTCAGCACTTCAGAATTTTTCAAGTGAGCACACGGAACTGAGCCACTACTTTCACGTAGACCATCCACCTCTGGACAGTACCGTGGGGGAACCGTGGCAATAGAAACGACGGGAACAACTGGGGGCGAAGGAGAAACGACATCACAGGCACACACAGGTTTTCCGTTTGCGATCGGGGGTACTGATTACATAATCAGTGTCACTGAGTTTACTATCTACTGTGTATGGACCACAAAATCTAGCCTGAAGAGCAGATCCAAGGATGGGCAGTAAGGCAAGAACTTTATTACCTGGCTGGAAAGTTCTCTCAACTGCTTTCACATCGTATCTGGTCTTCATTTGATGTTGTGCAAGGGACAGATTATTTCGGGCCATATCACACACAGCGTGCAACCTTTCACGGAATGAACTAACGTAGTCCAACACATTATGATCAGGACTAGTCTCTTTAGACAGCCATTTTTCTCTGAGGAGTCTTAAAGGACCGCGCACTGTATGGCCGAAAACTAATTCTGCCGGACTAAAACCTAAGGACTCCTGTGCAGTTTCCCTAACTGCAAAAAGAAGAAAGTGGAAGACCTTCATCCCACTCCTTACCGGACTCAAGACAGTACTTAAGCAGCATGGCTTTAAGAGTTTGGTGAAAACGTTCGAGGGCACCTTGGGATTCAGGATGGTAAGCACTTGATTTTTGGTGTTTTACAGCTAATTCTGCCATTACCTGGGCAAACACCTTAGACATAAAGTTACTCCCTTGATCAGTCTGGATCCTTTTGGGTAAACCAAAAGTTGAAAAGAACTCGACTAACGCTTTCACTATTTGCTTGGCCTTGAGCGTGCGTAATGGTACGGCCTCTGGGTAGCAAGTAGCGGCGCACATGACAGTTAACAGGTATTGATTACCGGATTTTGATTTGGGCAATGGCCCAACACAGTCTAATAGTACATGTTCAAATGGTTCTCCAATTGCAGGGATTGGATGCAGTGGGGCGGGCGGATCAACGTGACTTTTTGTTCATTTAGATAAACTGAGATGTTGTCTGGCAAACACTTCTTAAATTATTCTAACAGAAAAAGTTCCCTAAGTTTATCAAAATCGTCAACTTTACTGGCCTGGCACCATTTGTCAAACAGCACTCCCTTCTCTCGCGCAAAATCGACATACGTCTGGGTGGCAGTTTTTTCACAATTTCTAAACTTTTGCTTATAAGCCTCGGGGACAAGCTCATAAGCACACAACACAGTTGCTTTCACCACATCATAATTTAAACTCTGTTCAATAGATAGGCTTGCACGAACCTCTTGAGCTTTACCAACCAATTTACATTGCAGAAGCAGAGACCAAACGTCTTTCGGCCAACTTAACGTTTCTGCAATATGCTCGAAAGCGTTAAAGTACGAATCTACCTCCGATTCCCTGAATGGAGGAACTAGCGCAATGTGCCTACTGACATCAAAGCCAACAGAAGCAGGATCAGAGGGCTGGCGTGCAAACAAAGGAGAGGCGGCCGTAGCTGGCTGTCTCCCCTCCAACTCGAGTGTTTTCAGGCGCAAGTGCGGCGTCTCTAACTCGAGTTCTTTATTCCGTGACTCCACCTCCCTGATACGGAGAGTCAGTCGCAAGTCCTCAGTCGACAGCCCTGCCTGCACACACGGATCTATGCCTGGAGCTGGTGCGTCAGCGCGGGCAACCCCTACTGTCGCATCCACCTCACCTAATGCAACACCGGCAGCAGGTTCAGGCAGCACTCCTCTCTCCACCAGCACGTCACACAGCACCTTAAGTATCTCTGCTTTACGCGACCCAGAAGGCACATCAATATCAAAAAACTTGGCAACAATCAATAAATCTGCTTTTCTGCAACGCTCCAATTTATCAAAAGACGGACTTGTAGCAAACACATCTATTTTAAACTTATGTTATGCTAAAGGCATAACATAAGTTGGACCCTCCGTTTCCACCTCCCAAAACCAACCACAACAACGAGATATAAATCAAAAAGCGATTATTTAATGTGAACACAAAACTGGAAGCACAGGCTTCAGAGTGGACCAAGGCCAAAACAATAAACAAAACAAAGCTGTTTCAGGTAAATCCTATCTACAATCTAAAAATAAAAAGAACTTAAATACAGAGGGCTACGTCTACCTCCTTTCCTAAATCAAAACACAAGAGAAACAACTTGCAAAGTAAATGGCAGTCCACTCCTGCTGCTTCTAAATCTAAAGAAAACTTAATGGTTGTCAAACGTCGGGGTCGGGTTGAGGGATGGAAATGGAGATGCTGTCAAGGTGCAAGCGGGTTGACTCCGTATTTGAAGGGCGGTGTATTATGTTGGAGCCAATCAGCTGCAGGCACTCCGTCATCGAGGAACGGCCAATCAGAAACGGCCACCTTCTCCTGGCGCGTACCTGATCTCATGTGGACATATACACACACACACTCTAACAAGGACATTCACAAATACATACTATAACAAGGATATTCACAAATACGTACCATAATACGACCAAGGGTCGTAACACCTCAACAACAGACTCTCAGATTAACAATAATTTCATTCTGGTTAAATATTTCATTTAATTAATTTTCCAAATTAAATGTCCACATTCTTGTACATGAACACCTGTTCATTTACCCTACACATACAGTACTGTTCAAAAGTCTTGGGCCATTTATCTGGGCAGTAAGTGTTTATTTGCTTGGAAAAACACTATATGGCATTATAGTGAATACAAATAAACATTCCTACAATGAAAAGTAACAAGAATTTCTTGTGTTTTTGAAAAGGTTATTGCTATCTTATGAGATGGCTAGAAAAACAGAAGTTTGGTTCCCAAACCAGCACCTGATTCAACTTAATGAGGTATTGATTAGTTGAACCCGGTGTGCTGGTGGTGGAATTTAACAAATACATGGAATGGCTGGGGTGCCTTGAGGAGAGGTTTGGAAATGGCTAAGCTAAAAGTTTGACAGACATAAAATCATAGCATCAACAAGGTAATTCTCAGCGAGCAATAGCCCACCTAACTGGATTTTCAGGGTGTGGTATTCAAGGTGACAAGAAATTTGAAGAAATTGGGCAAGTTGAAGACAGAAAACTCAGTGGAAGACCCAAAAAGCTGTCTGCATCTGATGAACATTACTTACAGGTCACTTCCCGAGGGACAGAAGGAAATCTAGTGAAGTACTTGCTCAGCATCTGTCAGAGTCATATGGCAGTATGACTCTGACAGTACACACTTCGACCATGAGAAGGCGTCTTACAAGAAATGGTCTTGTAGGGTGTGTTGCAGCTAAGAAACCATTCTTGTAGAAAGGCAACAAGCAGAAGAGATTTCAGTGCACAAAAGACCATAAAGCAATGGCAGAAAGTCTTATAGAACAATGAGTCCAAATTTGATTGGTTCACAAAGATCATTATGTCCAAAGAAGAGTTCAAGAAGTACATTGATGCCTGTCTGCAGCCTTCTGTGAAACATGGTGTAGGCTCTGCCATGGTCTGGGCATTTGGTCCAAATCAGTGGAATTATGAATGCTGAGAAACAGATCTTGATTCATCATGCTGTACTTTCAAGAAGATCTTATCTTTCAGCACGATACTGACCCCAAACACTCACAAATACAATTAAGAGCTACTTGGAGCACAAGTCTGCAGATGGAGCACTCATAGTATTAGATTGGCCACCTCAGAGCCCTGACCTCAACATAACTGAAGCTATGTGGATCACAGACAAGCAAAAGAGAAAAAAAGCAATACTGCACAGACAAATGGCTTTAATTCAAAATTTTCAGAGTGGCCTAAGACTTTTGTACGGTACTGTAGAATGCACTCTATTTACAGAGAATGAGGAGTAAACCTACACTCTGTGTGTGTGAGTGTGAGTGTGAGTGAGTGAGTGAGTGAGTGAGTGAGTGAGTGAGTGAGTGAGAGACATCCTGTACAGAGTGAACTATCATTTCAGCAGCTGTCTTTGTTCAGCAGTGAGTGTTTCTGTTTCTCTACAGAAGAGGCGACACTCCCTTCTCTGTCTGACACAGAGACACTGAGGAACCAATCCTAAACCCAAATCTAAACCTAAACCCAAACCCAGGGTAGAGGGGTTCAGAGAATGTGGAGGTGAAGGTGTGGAGGTGGATCAGTGAGTCAGAGGAGACTCTGTAGAAGGACAGAGTGCCAGCAGGCCAGTCCAGATACACTCCTACTCTGTCAGAGGAGGAGGAGGGAATAGTTATGACTGTTGTACTGTTATTGTGATAGGCAGAGTAACTATTATCAGAGCAGATCAGACACCACGACTTGTCATTCCCTCCCAGCCAGCAGTCAAAACCCTCTCCTCTGCTGATTCCTTTGTAAGTCACTCCTATATCAACCTCTTCTTTCCTCTCCACCTCCCAGTAACAGCGCCCAGTCAGACCATTACTACACAGCACCTGGTGCCAGTGGTCAAATCTCTCTGGGTGATCAGGATATGGCTGCTCCTCTTCCATCACTGTCACCTTTCTGTTGTCCTCAGACAGAGAGAGCTTTCTGTTTGCTGTGTTTGGGTCCAGTGTGGGTTCACAGGCATCTGATGGGGAGAACAAGACACAATACAGCAGCAGTTTCAGATATGATAGACCTGTTCTGTTAATTATTAGTTGATGTATTGATAGATTGACTTAATTTGTTAACATTTTCATGATTTCATCATCACATATTAGCCGTCATATTCATTCTGAGTAGGATTTCAATGAATGGTTGTCATATATTGCTGTGTTGATGGGGTTTCTATCTCAAATGTGTGCTGCTATGTTTTCTTGAATAAAACTAAATACACACTTACACTTCCTCAGCCCTGATTTCAACCTCCACACTCCACCATGGTCGACACTGGTGGGAAAAACAAAGTCAGACCAGCATATTCTTTTTGATAATGGAAACATGGGCATTTAATAACCTTCCCTATGAATGATTTTCCATAAAATCACTCATATGCAACATTAAATAATATGACACAGCTTCACAGTCTGACTGAGGAAATGGCTGCTAACTCCATCCCTCTATTGCCTCAGCCTGGCATCAAGCCTCTCCATACTTGAGAGTGTCCAGTCTCCAGTGTGGATCCTCCAGTCCAGCAGAGAGCAGCTTCACTCCTGAGTCTCCTGGGTGATTGTAGCTTAGGTCCAGCTCCCTCAGATGGGAGTGTTTGGAGTTCAGAGCTGAGGCCAGAGAAGGACAGCCTTCCTCTGTGACCAGACAGCCGGACAGCCTAGAAACACACAAAACAAGCTACATGTTAGATGACTGTAACTCTCTGAAAATCTCAAACTCTCTGAAACTCTGAAATGAGCTGTGATAATGCAGTTGAATGCTAGCAGAAGCTTGAACTGTCTCCAATACAAGCAGCTGACCCAATTAGCTGCTTTGTGTTTTCATTTGGTTCAGTTTGAAAGTTCTATTTCTCGTAGGCTTCGCTGTTTAGGCTTCGCCTTATGGGCTATGCTCATGCACGAGAGCGCAATCACTGAAAATAATATATATAATATAATGCCGGGAGACAGTCCTCCTTTTTCTTTCAGCGAACACCTAAGCTAAAAGAGTATGGATTCCTTCACCAGCAAAACAGAGCTGTAATTCCTGCCCGGCGGACCTTCTGCTGGAGGATGACCACTTTTCGTGCTTCCGCTGCCTCGGCACAGAGCATGCTAGAGCCGCTGTGGAAGGAGCGGCGGACTGTGCCTCTTGCCTTTCCCTTCCTAGGAGGCACTCTGCATTTTCGATGCTGTCGGCCCTCCTGATATGGAGGTGGGTGAGCAGCGGCGGTCCCGATCCGGACGCACTGTTGGTCGCCGCTAGTGACTCCTCTCTGGGTTTGCCACGATCTTCGTTGCGGAGCTCATCCGTCTTCCCAGTGGTGCAGCAGAAGCCTCGACGGCTGGCGGATGTCTTTGGGGACATCATGACCTCGACAGCGGCGATCAAGGTGTTAACCATGCCGGAGGTTTCACCAGCCAGCACTCCGGATGAGATGCTAGGGGACTTTTTTAAGCCCCCACCCTCGTCTCGTCCACCCGTCATCTGCCCGCTCTTTCCACCGGTCCAGCCCTACCACAATGGAGCGGCCAAGGACCCGTCATCCCTTAAAGCCCCAGTCAAGGCATTTGCCGACATGACCAGGGTAGAGGGTTGGAGCGCTCAACAGACGAGGGGGATACCTTGCCTAGAGCCTCCCCTGGTGGCACTTCTCCCTCCGGGCGCTGGATGGCGTCCAGACGAGAAACCGCTGTCCCCCTCCTGTCTCCATAGGCAGCTGGCCGCTCTGGCGGACGTATGTTCGGCCCAGAGCACAGCCACTGTCAACAACATCGCTCTGTTGGCTTCTGCCCTGTCATTATTGACAGTTGGTAAGGAGTCCTTCGGACCTGATGAGGTGGAGATGGTGGCAAAATTTACCGGCACCATCCTCCAACTCTCACTGCCGGTGGCAGCAGGGGGTGGGCTGTGCATGGCCTGGTCTACCATGGCACAGAGGTCCATGTGTCAGCCCAGGAAGCAGCAGAGGCCTGCTCCTTCCTGTAATTGCCCACCCTAGCCTGTTATTAAAGAATAACGTTAGAACGAACGACATTACATATTCATGACAGCTAATTCCGCTCGTCTACGGGTTCCTGATACTATGTCAGTAGAACCCGAGACTCCTGTAACGGTGAGAAGGGCTCTACCCTCTCACCCTGGCAAGCCGTTGGTGCACTCAGGTCTACACTTTTCTTCCAAACAGTCTGACGGCTGTCTGGGGGAAAGCAAGCGACCAGGGCCAGTCATAGCCCCCCGAGGGGCCCACCCTTTGGGGGGGCCATTTCGAGGGGAGCCCCCTTGGATCACACAGTCCAGTGTGATGGCGGTAGGGGCCAGAGAATACAGGATGTTCATAGACAACGGTCCCCAACTGTCTGCCTGCTCTCTCTCCAAACGCTATGTGTTCTGGCTATAGAAATGCGCGGTTCCCAAGTGGTTGAACGATACATGAGGGGCGGCTGTGGCTCAGGGGGTAGAGCGGGTCGTCCGCTAATCAGAAGATCGGCGGTTCGATCCCCGGCTCCTCCAGTCCACATGTCGAAGTGTCCTTGGGCAAGACACTGAACCCCAAATTGCTCCCGAAGCTGCGCCTTCGGTGTGTGAATGTGTATGAATGGTTAGATTCCCCTGATGTGCAGGTTGGCACCTTACATGGTAGCGCCCTGCCATCAGTGTATGAATGTGTGTGAATGGGGTGAATGTGAATGTAGTGTAAAGCGCTTTGAGTGGTCGGAAAAGACTAGAAAAGCGCTATATAAGTACAGTCCATTTACCATTTACCATTTACATTGAGGGAGGGACACCCTCTCATGTTCAAACACCGTTCACCACTTTTCAAAGGTATAATAGAGACGAGGCTGAGCGACCCTGCGGCGAGCTCAGCAGCAGACGAGATAAACCGTCTAGCAGACGAGATAAACCGTCTCCTGGACAAGGGGGCCATTGTAGCCGTCCTGCCCAGCAAGGCTCAACACGGCCTTTACTCACGTTATTTCTTGGTCCCCAAGAAAACGGGGGACATGAGGCCTATTCTGGACCTACGCCCCCTCAACAAGCTAGTGGTGGCAAGAAAGATCAGAATGCTCACCACCAGAGCACTGCTAAGGTGTGTGAGGAAGGGCGTCTGGTTAACATCCATCGATCTCAAGGATGCTTACTTTCATGTCCCCATTCCCCAATCACACAGGAAGTTCCTCAGCTTCACCTTTCAGGGCAGAGTGTACGAGTACCAATGCCTCCCCTTCGGCTATTCTCTAGCCCTGCTCACTTTCTCAGAGTGCGTCGAGGTGGCGCTGGGCCCGCTTTGTCAACGAGGAATAAGAATTCTATTTTACCTCGATGACATCCTGGTTATGAGCCCAACAGAGGAGGAAGCCGGGGAAGTCACGAGGTCACTAGTGGTGCATCTCTCCCTTCTGGGCTTCGCCATCAATTGGGAGAAAAGCACGCCGTTCCCTAGCCATCGACTGGTGTATCTGGGTGTAGCCCTAGATTCAACATCTATGACAGCAAAGCTCTCGCCCCAGAGGCAAGTAGACATTTTATCGGCGCTAACTGCATTCCATGCCCACAGGGTCGTGACGGCCCTGTCGGTTATGCGTCTCCTAGGGCTTATGGCAGCAGCTCACCCAATGGTTAAAGCCTATCATTCTTGCATCAAGTTGTGACAGAATCTCAGAAGTACTTTCTTGTGTTTAGGTATCGGCAAGAGAGGAAAATAAAGAAATATCCTCATGGAAAGTAATTCACTGGGACTACAAAGTAGTGCTAAATGTTGGTATCACAACTAGTCTGAAAATCAATTAAGAAAATCCTCCACAGGTTAGGTGTTTATTCACTGACATTAACCTTCATGTAAAGCAGTCACCTGGTGTTGACCAGGTTGAGGAATACTGACCTGAGAGTCTTCAGTCTACAGTGTGGACTTCCCAGTCCAGCAGAGAGCAGCTTCACTCCTGAATCCTGCAGGTCGTTGTTACTCAGGTCCAGCTCTCTCAGACTGGAGGACTTGGAGCTGAGAACTGACGACAACTCCTTACAGCATTTGTCGGTGAGCTTGTTTTGATTCAACCTGACAATATGTATAGAAAAAAATAATTTACAGCATATTTTAGCTTTAGTATTTAGCTTACCAGAAAGATTCACTGTCAGTGAGCAGGAAAGGGTTCATTGTTTTACTCAAGTACTCTTGGTAAGGACACATTTGGCATTTCAGGAATTCAACGCGTAAAACTCTGTCCACTGTAACCCTGTCCACTGTTACACAAAAGCATCATAATGTGATCTAACCTGAGAGTGTCCAGTCTACAGTGTGGACTCCCCAGTCCAGCAGAGAGCAGCTTCACTCCTGAATCCTGCAGGTCGTTGTTACTCAGGTCCAGCTCTCTCAGACCGGAGGAATTGGAGCTGAGAACTGAGGCCAGAGCTTCACAGCCTCTCTCTGACAGCTGACAGACCCTCAGCCTCAATGGACATGAAAAGATGAAATGTTATTCTCTAATATTTTAATGTCATTATTGTCTTTGTTTTTGGATACTGCTTGCATGTTATTACTACCAATAATAACATTTTACTAATATTTATGTAGCCATTATGTAAAAGTAGATTTTACAGTATGCTTTGCATGGTGCTGTAGCTCACTGAGTTGAGTGTAGCACTAACAATGCCAGGGATAGTGGTTTTCAATTCCATTGGGGTCACCCATGAAACAATTTATTCACAAATGGTACTGTAAAGTATTTGGATAAATACATATATCAAATGTCACATGCTATGTTATGCTTTACAAAAAGCCACAAAAATTAGGAAACACTTTAAAGAGAAGTGGTTTAAAATAATCATATGATAATACCATAAAATAAAATATAAGAGATAACACCAGATTATGAAGGGTTAATATCAACTGGTAACCAGTGGAGAGAAGCTAAAATTAGGGATATATGATCTGCACTAATCAAAATCCTAGCTGCTCTATTCTGAAAAGTTGAAGATGTGGCAGTGAATTATGAGTGAGACAGGAACAGACAGAGAGAGAGGTGCAATAATCTATGCCATGATATAGAAGCATGGATGACCTCTACATCATCAAGGTCCATGGCTGTGTATATGAAGCTGGATCAAGATGAAGCACATTCTGAAAAATTGCAAGACTTTCTTTCCGGTGAAATTGAAAATGTCTTCGTAAAAAATGAATTCATGATGTAAAACTTGTAGGGTCACCTACACCTGTGCAGATTCGATAATGCTGACATGAGAGAGACTGTTTTGTGAGAATGTAGCTTAGATTAGAGAAATGTATCAAATTAATTGAGCAAAACTGTAAATTGGTCTAACCTGAGAGTGTTCAGTCTGCAGTGTGGATCCTCCAGTCCAGCAGAGAGAAGCTTCACTCCTGAATCCTGCAGGTCGTTGTTACTCAGGTCCAGCTCTCTCAGACTGAAGGACTTGGAGCTGAGAACTGATGACAACTCCTTACAGCATTTCTCTGTGAGCTTGTTTTGATTCAATCTGACAAAATGGATAGAAAAAAATATACATTTACAATATATTTGGCTTTAGTATTTATCTTAGTCTTACTCAAGTACACTTGGGCAGGACACATTTGGTGTTTCAGAAGAAATCAAACACATGATGCTCTAACCCTGTCCACTGTTACACAAAAGCATCATAAAATGATCTAACCTGAGAGTGTCCAGTCTACAGTGTGGACTCCCCAGTCCAGCAGAGAGCAGCTTCACTCCTGAATCCTGCAGGTCGTTGTTACTCAGGTCCAGCTCTCTCAGATGGGAGGGGTTGGATTTCAGAGCTGAGGCCAGGGAAGCACAGCCTTCCTCTGTGACCAGACAGTCTGACAGCCTGGAAACACACAAAACAAGCAACATGTTAGATGTTATTAGCATATTACTTTGAAATTAGCTGTGCAGTTGAATGCTAGCAGAAGCTAGGAATGAGGAATCCTAAAACCAGGAAATGAGTTAGCATTTTTGCACCTCTGGTTCCCTCGTCTCGAAGTCTATGGGTTTTTTGATTTTTTTTTTAGTTTTTGGTTAGATGCCTGAAATAAGGTCTGTGGTTAACACAAGCTTAAAAGGTTTTCACGTTTTGTTCTATGACATAAAATATGTCAGTAAATACCCCACTCATGAATTTTGAAGCTTTTACATGTCTCAAAAAAGGCAGTGGCTAACAAGTGGCTAAATGAGACTACAGATGTTATCGGGGACATTAAACGTCATCACGCCGAACACGGTAACTTATCTACTCACTAGTCCGTCTTTACAGCCTATAGTTGTGTTTATACTCGCGCTCTTCCAAACTATTCTAACTTTCCAACTTGTAGATTTATCAATTTATAGTATTTTTAGTGGTGGTGACGTTGAAGTCATGTGACCGTGGTGTAGTTCGTTTAGCCTAACATTAGCTTTTTACTTCTGGCGATTGCATTTACGCTTCAAAAATCATAAAAGTGGTGTTCATTTGTGAAGATTATCTTGTTGAACAAAATGTGTCATAAACTTTTGCTTGTCACAGAGCTTATTTTCTCCAATGGAAATATCCCATTGCGTTTTTGTCGAGGGAACCAGGGCGATGCTAACTTCAGGGTTGGTCTACAAAACTACGGCATCCCTGCAATGAGCTGATTTGTGTTTTCATTTGGTTCAGTTTGAAAGTTCTTGCATCAATTTGTGACAGAATCTTAGAAGTCCTTTCTGGTAGGCTATGTTTGGTATTGGCAACAGAGGCAGTAAGGAGAGGAAATAAAGAAATATCCTCATGGAAAGTCATTCACTGGAGCTACAAAGTTATGGAGGGTTAAATGTGACAATATTAAATAAATAAATCATTAAATAAAAGGGGAAATATATGAATAATTAATTAATTAAAATGGGAAATATAATCTATTTAATTGTTCATTTCCACATTTATTTAATTATTTCCACATTTATTTAATTATTTCCATATTTAATGATTTATTTAATGATTTATTTATTTCATGGTTGCTGGTCTGTGTGTGCATTGTGAAATGTAAATCTGTCAACATCATTCATCAAAGCCTGTGGGCGGAATCTAACATCTGATTGGTTTGACCGCACAGTAAGTCAAGAGCAATCGATAGCAGGCTACTCGATGTATGGGTGTCAGCCATGCGCCTTCACATTCTCGTCCAGTTGGTGGCGGTAAGGCGCCAATGAGTTGGATTGCCAACCATTTCTCAACGACCAAAAACAACACCAAGAACTTCATCAGTTACTTGAGGAAATAGTTATGACCTTCAACTTAATGTTACAACTCATTTATCAGAATGTCGAAAAGCTGTCCAGAACTTTTGCGGGAGGCAGCCAATGTAACCCTCTAGACCCCAGTAGAATTCTAGAATGTTGCTGCAGTTCACTGAGAAAGTTAAATGAGCATTTTCTTACTCATTCCAAACAAACAGCTCTATTTAAAAAAACAAAAAGAAATTGGTAATTGAAAGTTGTTTTCCATTTTAAAGAACACATGGCAAAAGATGTATGTACAACTTTCTTCAGATGGTACAAAGAAACTTCATTACTTCATTGGCATAACAGTGAAAGTTATCACATACTGTAAAACCAGTTTACAAAATGTATGATTTCAAAAGTCAACTAATCATATCCTATAATCAATACTATTTATTTTTACTTGTATATAAATATTATCTATCTAAAAGAAGAGAGTCTCTTCAGGTTGAGATCACTAGTAACGTTCAGTGTTGGGCAAGCTACTTGGAAAGTGTAGTGAGCTAAGCTACCAGTTACTCTACATTAAATGAAGCTTCACTACACTGAAGCTACCCCCCAGAGAAATGTATCAAGCTAAGCTACAGCAACATAGCAAAAGTAGTTTACTACATCGAAGCTATTCTTTTTTTTTTACATTGAACCAACTTCATTCCAAGTCAATGCTGATCAGTCAAACAGATAGGCAGGCAAAAAATGTTCAGTTCAATTGTTTATTAAATTACGTGTTTGAGGTCTTGGAAGTTGAGAGCAGCTTCTTCTTGGGGTTGCACAGTAAGCACCTGAACGCATCATTTTTCTCTGTTGTTTCACTTAAACTCATGTATTAGCTCGAGGTACGGCCACGGCGACTCCATCGGGATCAATTCCTCTATGTCCTCACCCTCTGCCATCTTTCCGTCAAGTAAACTCAAGCTCGCGGGTCTGTATTCGCCTGCAGCAGACAAGTCGCAGGCATCAGCCCAAGGATTGGTACGTGATGTCACCATCATACGGAAGTGCAGTTTTATTTCAGAACGCAGCAGAAAGCTCCGCTGCGCTTCAGCTTCAGGAATGCTTGGGAAAATGTAGCTTGTGTGGACGCTACCGCACTACTTGATCAATAAAGTTATTTGATTCAGAAAACAGCGACGCTACCACCAGGCTACTGAGAAATGGAACGTTATATGATCCACAACATTTCTCCCTTCAGTGTCAAAATACAAGAGAAAACACCCCGTACTTCACACAGACCCATACAGAAGTCTAATAAGATCAGACAACAAAAGTCGTCAAATTTATAAGGAGAAAACTCGGCATAAACTGGTCAGTCCTCCCGACGGACTCTTCGATGCACTCACTCCCGGGAAACAGTGTCCCTCTCCCGCAGTCGCGACTAGGTAGGTTCCGCTATGTAATCAAGTTGATTTGTGGCTTGTTTTATCAAACAACAACAAGCGATTTCAATCAAAAAACCGAAACTCACAATGTCATCGTCACTTTCCATGATACATGCCGTTTCTGAATCTGTTTCACAGCATATCCTGACAGCTTCCATAAGGTTGTAAAACCGGGGACGCAGCCATTTTTAGGACTACGGTGATAAGAAAATGAAACCCAGAAAAAACTACAAAATTGTCAACATACGACCAACATTTTACGGTTCCGGTTAATCGATGACAACTTGAAGTATATATAAAACACCGTTCAAAACTTGATTTTCTGTTTTTTATGCATTTTTAATGATCGGAAAATGACGGGCGCTCTTGGGCACTATAGTGAAATATAGAACGCCGCTCCAAGAGGCCCTGAGAAGCACACCTCCGGCCACACAGTCCACTCCACAAGTCGTTGAGCAAGCATTAACATTCAACAGAAACCCTGTCCACTGAATCAGGGTTTGCAATATTAGACTCTATGTTCTCTGCTAATGCTAACATATTTCTAATTAAGTGAACTAAGACCTCTTGGGTAGGATCCGCCATTTTTTGTAGTAAAAACAAGGAAGGATGCAGGCAAAAGAAATCGACTTAACTTGACCAACCATTCAGATGCAAGGCCATCCCACAGGCTTTGATGGACGAGTTGACAGATTTACATTTCACAGTGCACACAGACCAGCAACCATGAAATAAATAAATCATTAAATAAATCATTAAATATGGAAATAATTAAATAAATGTGGAAATGAACAATTAAATAGCTTATATTTCCCATTTTAATTAATTAATTATTCATATATTTCCCCTTTTATTTAATGATTTATTTAATGATTTATTTATTTAATATTGTCACATTTAACCTTCCATACAGGTAGTGCTCAATGTTGGTATGACACTGCAAATCAAATAAGAGAATCCACATGTTATGTGTTTATTTATTGACCTTCATGTAAAGCAGGATTTAACTGGTCATGTGTTAACTAGGTTGAGGAATACTGACCTGAGAGTGTCCAGTCTACAGTGTGGACTCCCCAGTCCAGCAGAGAGCAGCTTCACTCCTGAATCATGCAGGTTGTTGTTACTCAGGTCCAGCTCTCTCAGACTGGAGGACCTGGAGCTGAGAACTGAGGCCAGAGCTTCACAGCTTCTGTTTGACAGCTGACAGACACTCAGCCTGAAGAAGAATTAGTGATAAAAACAACTTTGAATGTGTTTCTTTTTTTCCACTTCTGTGAAAACAGTCACATCTAATATATTTTATATATCCAGTTATCTATGCTGAACTTACACAGATCTATTATAGGCTTTGACCACTGGCAGCAGCCTCAGAAGACCCTCCTCTGAAGCAGAGTATTTCTTCAGGTCAAACACCTCCAGCTCTTTTTCTGATGACAGTAAGATGAAGACCAGAGCTGACCACTGAGCAGGGGAGAGTTTGGCTGTGGAGAGACTTCCTGATGTCAGGTACTGTTGGATCTCCTCCACTAGAGAATGGTCATTCAGCTCATTCAGACAGTGGAACAGATTGATGCTTCTCTCTGGAGAGGAATTCTCCTTGATCTTGTCCTTGATGTACTGGACGGTTTCCTGATTGGTCTGTGAGCTATTTCCTGTCTGTTCCACCAGGCCTCGTAGGAGAGTCTGATTGGTCTCCAGTGAAAGACCCAGGAGGAAGCGGAGGAACAAATCCAGGTGTCCGTTTGGACTCTGTAAGGCCTTGTCCACAGCTCTCTGGTAGAGGTCTTTTTCTTCAGATGTCTTTCTTAATTTCCTTGGTGGTGGGGACATTAACTGTTCTTCTGACAGCAGATTGTCACCAGTGTTGATGAATGACAGAAAGACATAAACAGCAGCCAGAAACTCCTGAATGCTCAGATGGACAAAGCAGAACACCTTGTCCTGGTACAGCCCACACTCCTCTTTAAAGATCTGTGTGAACACTCCTGAGTACACTGACGCTGCTCTGATATCAATGCCACACTCTGTCAGGTCTGCTTCATAGAAGATCAGGTTGCCTTTCTTCAGCTGCTCAAAAGCCAGTTTTCCTAGAGACACAATGATCTTGTTGGTCTCTGTATTCCAGTGTGGATCTGTCTCAGCTCTCCCATGATACTTGACATTGCCCTGTTTGGACTGAACCACCAGGAAGTGGATGTACATCTCAGTAAGGGCCTTGGGCATCTCTCCTCTCTGATTGGTTGTCAACACATGATTCAGAACTGTAGCAGTGATCCAGCAGAAGACTGGGATGTGGCACATGATGTGGAGGGTTCGTGATGTCTTGATGTGGGAGATGATTCTGCTGGCCAGCTTCTCATCTATGAATCTCTTCCTGAAGTACTCCTGCTTCTGTGGGTCAGTGAACCCTCTCACCTCTGTCACCATGTCAACACACTCAGGAGGGATCTGATTGGCTGCTGCAGGTCGTGTGGTTATCCAGAGGTGAGCACAGGGAAGCAGTCTCCCCTTGATGAGGTTTGTCAGCAGCACGTCCACTGAGGTTGACTCTGTAACATCAGTCCAGATCTGGTTGTTCTGGAAGTCTAGAGGAAGTCTACACTCATCCAGACCGTCAAAGATGAACACAACCTGGAACTTGTCAAAGTTGCAGATTCCTTTGGTCTCAATAAAGAAGTGATGAAGAAGTTCCACCAAGCTGAACTTTTTCCCTTTCAGCAAATTCAGCTCTCGGAAAGTGAATGGAAACATGAACTGTATATTGTGGTTGGCTTTGTCTTCAGCCCAGTCCAGAGTGAACTTCTGTGTTAAGACTGTTTTACCGATGCCAGCCACTCCATTTGTCATCACTGTCCTGATTGGTGTCTCTCTTTCAAGTAAGGGTTTAAAGATGTCTTCACATGTGATTGGTGTTTCTGGTCTGGCTAGTTTCCTGGATGTTCTTTCAATCTGTCTGACCTCATGTTCATCATTGACCTCTCCATTCCCTCCCTCTGTGATGTAGAGCTCTGTGTAGATCTGATTCAGAAGTGTTGGGTTTCCTGCTTTAGCGATCCCCTCAATCAAACACTGAAACTTCTCTTTCAGATTAGATTTCACTTCACGTTGGCACGCTGCAGCAGCAGTTTCTGAATGAACAAACAACAAATACCATCAATGAGGATGTTGAGGTAAATATGAGGAATATGTACATTTCCCAACTCCATTGTAACTATTCAGCTCATCAGTGGTGGACAAACAGGACAATGTGAAAGGCAACAAGAGCCACATGAACAAATCAAAAATTTCACCAAATGATCCCTGGGGATTGTGTTTATTAATCTGCCAATAGGGAATTTAATTGATCTCATTAGAGAAACTCTCGTCTTACTGCTGAGCAGAGAGTCCGCCAGCTCCTCCTGCTTCATTCTCCTCAGGAAGTGCAATGTGATCTTCAGAAGTGCCTCGCTGCTGCTCCTCCTCTGCTCTTCCTCCTCACCGTCCACCTCATCCTTCCACTGCCTCTCTAAGCATTCTGGGTAATCTAGGCTCAGAACCGTCTGGAACCTCGTCAGCTCGTTCTTCACAAAAGTGACAATGTTCTCCTCAAGCAGCTGGAACAGAATAATATATAAATTAACCTTTCATTCTAAATGTGTGGAACACAGCATCAAATCCATCTGTCATAGACTGAAAGTCCACTGGACTAAAGAGTGTAGCATTGAGACTATTATGATCAGAATGGTTGTTTTTCATTTTGTAGCTGAAGTAAAAGGTGTTGTACATTTACACACCATAAATGTGGAGGCCAGGTCTGTTTGATGCTCCTGGGCAGACTGACACCTGGGAACCTCTGACCGGACTCTGAAAAACATGACACATTAGGTCTCCAGATATCAACACACACGCACAGTTACAGTTACAGGTAACTGTGGTGTGTCATGATGGATCCTGGTAGAAACACAGGGTGAACACCACTGTAAATTCTGCTCTGATTACTGGATGTGATGTTTTGAGAGACGAAACTAAATCAACATGAAGGACCAGACCAATTCTATATCTCATAACTTCTTACTTCTGCTCAGTACAGTCGGATAATCACAAACTCATCCGATTTACAGTTTTTTTTGATTGCTTTGACTCAATTTGCACAACAGAATTTCAATTTACAAAACTCTAAATGCAAAGTGCCAAACTGACTTTCAAAATTCATACTCTAAGACACTACATCCTATGCTGACATACAAAGTGCAAAACTCTAAATCATCTGCTCCATCCTCAGAGTACAGCCACCTAACATTACAACAATGTTCAAATGCTTATTACTACAAACGCAGGTCACTGAATCAGTTCATCAGGTGTTTGTAGCCATGTCTCATTACAGCAACCTTGCCCAGGTTAGTAGCATTGCAACACAATTGATAATCTCTTCACCACTACAAAAAAGGCTGCTTAGAAACCTGAATGGCAGTTTCTGACAACATGTAGCAGGCCGATGAGGTTGGCAATGAAGGATAGGGTCGTCGACGGGGTCGTCAACGGGGTCGCGGTCATGGCCAAGGAGTCAGAGGGCATGCAGTTGTGTCAAATAAAATTAGAGCCACTGTGATCGACCATGTTGTAAACAGAGGTCTAAGAAGAAGATTTTACCAACACTGCCTTGCAAATGAAGCTATCAGATGCGACGTACATGAAATTCTGAAATTCTTTTTGTTACTGTAATTTTTGCTTTTACTGTTGTTTTTGCTTTTACTGTTGTTTTTGCTTTTACTGTTGTTTTTGTTTTTACTGTAAAATACAGTTGAGTGTACTGCATTACTGTATGATATTTTGTTTGTCTTCCATAAAAACACAAGCTATAAATATAAATATAAATATATATACTGCAGTCTATCACAGGGGATGCTTGCTGTACTTCATTTGAAGTACTTATGAGGAAATGACCCTTGCATTGTCTTTTTTGATGACAATTATTTAGTGTTTGACAGCATTATTTGATAATGGCCATTGTATTTGAAAATGCACCAATAATTAAACTTCACTGATGAACATATCCAATGTTCTGGTGCTATGATAAACTTTTGCATATAATATTCTCTCATTTGACACCGGTATTTTTATTTTGCATGCTATATTAGATTTTGAACCCAAAATGAGCAGTATAGCATTCTGTATTAAGAGTTTTGCACTTTGAAACTCTGTTGTGCAAATTGAGTCAAAGCAATCGAAAAAAACTGTAAATTCTTGCCTTTGCTCAGTAGAGTGGTGTCCATCTTTGAAGCAAATGGGATGAATGATAGACGTGTCGCTCTTCATGGACACACAGCTGGGTACAGGGGAGTCTGGTCTCTCCTGGACTGGGCTTCAACACAACACAGACAGACCTTTTACTCTGAATAATGATGGTGCCATGATGTCACTGCTGAGCTCTGAGATGGAGAACAGTCATGGACAGTTAGAGATCCTCATCTTACCTCTTAGCTTTGGTCTGACTGTCAGGTTCCCCAGACAGAGAGGTTTTAGAGGTAAGGACCCCCTTCTCTCTCTCCTCAGGCAGATTCATAGTAGAGCGTCCAGCTTTACAGAAACACACCCAACATGCTGTTAGCTGGACTCATTCATTACAACAAGGTTTCATTACAGGATAGATTACTTCTAGGGGTTTCATCATTCATGTCAGTAAAAATGACAAATATACATTGTTGTGTGTATTTGTACAAAGTGTACAAAATACTAGGACCACCTGCTCTTTATATCAAACAGTCTGACCAGGAGGTTTAAGACTCCGATGGTTAGTTTAAATTTAAATACGTTAAATGTGTCCATATTGGTGATGTAACATCAATGTAGTGCTGTCTGAGGTCCCTTATTTGAAGTGATTTGAAGGTTGGTTCTGGGTTGTTAGAGTCCTATCCTTTTAATCGCCAACCACATTCAAAACGTTTTCACATTGATGTTTTTGCTGTTCAAGAAAGTGTCAGAAAGCTCCTGTTAGCATCATTGGCAGTGCTAGTGAGAGTCAAAGGTATTGAAGAGGTTTCCCTCAAACCTGTAGGCTCTGCAACATGTAGGCTCTGCAACAAATTACTACTACTACTTCTACTTTTATTACATGACTTTAACATGAACACTAAACACTGATATGTTAGAAAACTGTTAGAAGAGTGTTGAGTTGAGGTTTGGACCTGAAATGGGTTTTCGGACGGACACACCTTAGATTAGAAAAAATATATTATATTATATTTACAGTATAATACACTGTAAACTGAAGTAGCAGTAGTAATTTGTTGTGTAGCTTTCTGAACACTGTAAACTGTCATTTAAAGCATTACAATACCTTTACGGTTACAATACCTTTTGTGTTGAAAATATCCTGCGTCAGGACGAGACGTGAAAGAGAAAGTAGTCATGAGTTTTAACAAGGAAATAAACCAGAGAGAGAGAGACTCTTGACTTTTGTTGTTCTTTAATGAAACGCCTTGACTGACAGACACCAGGAAACAAACTTAAAAAAATTCTCTCATACCAAACAATCACTCATACTCAGAAAGCACATTCACATTCTGCACATGCCACCACTCACACCCACACCCACACAAACACACACACACACACACACACGCTGCAGACATAAACAGCATACCAGGCCCAACAGCCACTGAAGAATCTGTAACAGTTAAAAACATACAGATGGCCCCTCTTCAGTACATCCCCCCCCCTGACCCCTCAGACCCCCATGCACTCTGAAAACCAGCAATATCTTTAACCAGAGTATAATAAGCATACTCTGAACACTCTGAACATCAACAGTGGGTCAGTAGGCCACGCCCCCTGTACCTTGTTTCTCCTGGTCAGTCAGATGGCCAAACAAGAAGTTAAGCAAAACACATTTAGCTTTCTTTGCAGAATAAACTAGTACCATATTATACAGTCCCACAGAGAACACCACGCCTCCTAGACACCCACACACACAGAGTACATTCAACAGGTTCAAAACGGGTTTATCAATGTCACTCTGTACAAATACGTTTACACGGTCTCAGATAAAGACAGAAAGGAAAACCCTCCTCCACATCTGAGAGAGACAGACAAAGAATTTTAATTTTTTAATCCTTTATTTAGGTCAAGTTTTCAGTTTACAAAAGATAATTTCACTCATACACTCATTTGTACATGAAAATAGGTTTAATTAAAGTCAGCCATTCTCCAAAAATAAAATAAAAATAGAACAGTCTCAACAGTGTGAACTAATGAATGTTACTCGAAACCCTTAAAATGCACAACAGGGGTCAAAAAGGACCCCCAACCATATAAGTGAGTTTTTATGAATAAAGGCATATTATGTAATATGTAATACATTTAATTAATATTTTCTCCCAGACATGAAAACATGCAAACGATGTGTTTTTTACCTAATCTTTATGCATTTGTTCTAGAATTCTCAGGAAAAGTATATGAAAAGTTTTCTTGACTTACAAGTAATTTGCCTCCATGCTACAGACATAATTCCTTCATACCGCATCTCAATAACTCCATAATACCTCATTCTAGATTATGATATAAATTATGTATAATTGTTAACTCTTCCTCTTCCCCTTGACCTGCCTGGCTTGGTCCTGCAGCGCAGTGGTGGCTGGGTTTCTTCTTGTCACCACACATCTTCCCGTTGCCATTACAATGTGGTGTGTGTATGTGTGTGAGAGAGAGAGCTATCCAAAAGTCTCTCCATATGTTGCGTTATACTACTCTTTGGACAGCTCATTGATGAAGAGCCATCTTGCACCAGTCACTCCCCCAATGTAGCCAGGGTGCTGTGTAGTGAAGATAGTGTACGCATTTAGTATGGCATTTAGTATTTAGTATGGTGTACTAAAGGTCTTCCACCTACACGGAGCATGCCAAGAGAAAGACCGTCACTGCCATGGATGTGATCTATGCTCTGAAGACGGAGGGACGAACCCTGTAAGGCAGTGGTCCTCAAATCTGGCCCTCTGGGTCCAGAGTACTGCTGGTTTTCTATTCTGCCAGGTAGTTTCCATTCTAGCTGTCTAATCAGTCCAGCTGAATGCAATTAACTACCTGGTAGGGTAGAAAACCAGCAGTACTACCAAAAAAACATTCAATCAAATTGAATGGTATGTGTCATGTGATTTGCCATGCACAAAGTTTGGGTCATAATTTATTACATGTGATACATATTATACATATTTCATGTGTTTATACAGCACTCCTACTGCAGCTGTAGTAACAAATGGTATTACCTCAACCCAGTTTACCAAGACAAGGCTGTCCCCTATTCCAAATTATTTTCATTTTGTGTTTAGAACCGTTTGCGGAAGCTCTCAAGAAAATATTCAAGGTTTTCTTATAGGTAAGCAAGAGCATAAACTAGCCATGTATGGCGATGATATGTTGATGTTTGTGCAAAACCCCCAGTTTTCACTGAGACGCCTATCTGATTTTGTGGGAAAATATACAATACAGTTTTTTTACAATCACTTTGGCACTAATTTCAGAACCTTGATGTCATTTTTTAACAAGGAAATAAACCAGAGAGAGAGAGAGACTCTTGACTTTTGTTGTTCTTTAATGAAACGCCTTGACTGACAGACACCAGGAAACAAACTTAAAAAAATTCTCTCATACCAAACAATCACTCATACTCAGAAAGCACATTCACATTCTGCACATGCCACCACTCACACCCACACCCACACAAACACACACACACACACACACGCTGCAGACATAAACAGCATACCAGGCCCAACAGCCACTGAAGAATCTGTAACAGTTAAAAACATACAGATGGCCCCTCTTCAGTACATCTGCCCCCCCAGACCCCTCAGACCCCCATGCACTCTGAAAACCAGCAATATCTTTAACCAGAGTATAATAAGCATATCCTGCAGAGACCAACACTCTGAACATCAACAGTGGGTCAGTAGGCCACGCCCCCTGTACCTTGTTTCTCGTGGTCAGTCAGATGGCCAAACAAGAAGTTAAGCAAAACACATTTAGCTTTCTTTGCAGAATAAACTAGTACCATATTATACAGTCCCACAGAGAACACCACACCTCCTAGACACCCACACACACAGAGTACATTCAACAGGTTCAAAACGGGTTTATCAATGTCACTCTGTACAAATACGTTTACACGGTCTCAGATAAAGACAGAAAGGAAAACCCTCCTCCACATCTGAGAGAGACAGACAGAGAATTTGAATTTTTTAATCCTTTATTTAGGTCAAGTTTTCAGTTTACAAAAGATAATTTCACTCATACACTCATTTGTACATGAAGTCAGCCATTCTCCAAAAATAAAATAAAAATAGAACAGTCTCAACAGTGTGAACTAATGAATGTTACTCGAAACCCTTAAAATGCACAACAGGGGTCAAAAAGGACCCCCAACCACATAAGTGAGTTTTTATGAATAAAGGCATATTATGTAATATGTAATACATTTAATTAACATTTTCTCCCAAGACATGAAAACATGCAAACGATGTGTTATTAGCAACCCTTTGACCTAATCTTTATGCAGTACCAGTTTACCAAGACAAGGTTGTCCCCTATTCCAAATTATTTTCATTTTGTGTTTAGAACCGTTTGCGGAACCTCTCAAGAAAATATTCAAGGTTTTCTTATTGGTAAGCAAGAGCATAAACTAGCCATGTATGGCGATGATATGTTGATGTTTGTGCAAAACCCCCAGTTTTCACTGAGACGCCTATCTGATTTTGTGGGAAAATATACAATACAGTTTTTTACAATCACTTTGGCACTAATTTCAGAACCTTGATGTCATTTTTCAAAACTCTAGACACAAAACTCACAACCGATGATCAAAATGCACATTTTTCAAAACTCTAACACTTTTTCCAATTGCTTGGATACAACACACATAAACCAAAGATCATTTGTTCATTGAACTAAAATCACCTGTTCAAAATGACACAACTTAACATCAAAGTATTACCAATTCAAAATGCAATTCACACATTACATCTGAGATGACTGTCTATTCATTTCATTACAATGATCTAACTATCAATTGATACAACTCCTCAAAATGATAAGTAACTGTTTCATTACTCTTAATGCTTAGTTTTATAGAAACTGACGAACAATATTCCATGTTTAGATCATGAAAGTTTCAGGATAACGAGATCCACTGACACCAATTACCGTGGCACATGAACATAACTATGGATGTAATATTTGATCATCATTCTTTATCAGACACTGTTTCTATGGTCCCATGTACCACTTTCCAGACCATGTTTTCAGATTTGACATTACTGTATGTATGCAGGCCCTTGTAATTGCTTTTCCAATACTGCCAACTCGTTACTGATGAGTATACAGTAAAATGAGTGGTATCCACCTACAACAACATAGCGATAACATGGAGCCGGCAGGTGATCCAGGTCACAATAGAGGTCAAGCAGTGGGAGGAGGAAGACGAGGAAGACGTGATGGTCAAAGGAATGGCAGGGGACAAGCACCCCTTCTGAGAGGTGGTCGTATTGTATTGGATAATGTCAGGTTCCACCATGCTCAAATGGTGCAAGCATGGTTTCAGGCCCATCCACAATTTACCACCCTGTTATATATGATATATGTATATGATAGGCGCCCTGATGAACAAGTCACCCTTCTCCAGACCATGGATGACGCATGCAATGACATCACGGCAGACCAGTGTCAGGCCTGGATTCGCCATGCCCAAAGATTCTTCCCAAGATGTTTGGGATGAAAACATCCATTGTGATGTGGATGAGAACTTGTGGCCAAATCCACAAGACAGGGTTGATGGAAATATAGAAGTACAGTAATCAATCCTTTGTTTTGCTTTTTACAGTAAGCCAGGTGAGGAACACTGCAGTTGATGTTTTGTTTTTTTGGGGGGGTTTTTGTAGCTAATTATTTTTGCTTTGATTCAAAGAAACCTATGTTGTGATTTTACTGTATTTCATCAATACATTTCAGATTTTGTTCAATGATTCCACTGTGTCTGTAGTATTCTCTCTACTAGTCCTTTTACAGTGATGTGTAGTACCATAATGAAACATGTATCACATATTTTGTACTACAATATTTAGTGATTGTACGAACAACTAAACAGTGAAACTATCGGTATCGTGTGTGTGTGATCTAAATGAATGTTCCGATGGTATTTCATGATAAATGAGTTATATGAACCAGTGATTCTGCAAGTGCAAGGTTTCTTTAAAGATATGAACGCACAATGCAATGTTTTGAACATTGGTCACAACTAAATTAAAAAAAAGGCTTTTTTTTTTTATAAAGAGAGAAGGAGATTGTTACAAGGAAAAATAGGTTAATTTGACTTTAAGTGTATCAAAATATTGCAAGCAGTTAAAGTTGCTGCCAGAAAAGTGAATTCCTCTCATATGCCAAATGAGTGGGAAAGATTCCAGGAGGCATTTAGCATCATTTATGTTTCTTTGGACAGGAAGATATCCCTAAAAGATCATTTGAGAGAGAGAGAAATGGGCTAAAGACCTAAATATGACAATACCAGAAGAAGAACGGAGGAGGGTTTGGAAACTCTGCTTCAAAACATGCAGAGAATATTAACAATTATACTGAATCGTTTTGAGTTTTAAATAGAACATATGGGACTCCAGCTAAACTATACAAGTCAGGGTTGTCCTCTGGTTGTCCGCTGACGTTGTAAAGCAGAACCCTCTGGTCTTATGCATATGCTGGTCGGATGCCCAAAACTTGAGGAGCATTGGAAGAAAATGTTGCAGTATATGGGTGTAACCGGTAATGAGTTAAAGTACTTCACATTCATTATGTTAGGCATTAATTTGCCAGATGTTAAAAATTGCTATTAATGTAATTTAGTGAATGCAACAGCCACCCCAAAAGTGTCTTTGTGCTCTCTCCTGCTTAGTAAGACATGGCATGGATCTCCTTGTTCCATTAGTGCATAGTGTATGGAAATACCACTTTGTATTACTCGTGGTGGACTATGTAACACGGTATCCCGAGGCAGAAGCCCTGTGTAACCTATCTGTCCCATGCACAAGCTCTAGTTTGCAAAATCTCTCATGTCGGGACTCCAAAAGAGATTCTGACCGATCAAAGCACTCAATTCACGCTATGGGGACCTTTACCTTTACACCGATTTGAACCAGCGTTCATAATTGTGTCACAGATGGGTTGGTCCCAATGAACTCTCAAGGTAATGATCCATACATTTGTACATAAAGATGGTTAGAATTGGGTTGGTTGGTTCCTCAGTTGTTTGCAGTACAGGAGGTTCCCCGGGCCTCCCCAGGGTGTTTCTCCTGTGTTGCGGCATGGCCAGAAACCCAGAAGTGCATTGTATGATTAAGGAAAGCTGAGAGGGGGGGTCCTAGCACTAGCAGGGTCAAAATTCAATGCATCTTCAACCTGGGATCAAAACTCCATATGAATTCCTACATTCAGCTTAAAATTGTTCACCAATTGAGTGGGGGATGTTCATTACAACGTAGTGCGATCTGACAGAGGTGATGCACAGTTACATTTACAGTTAATGTACTGTTCTGGGGGGGTTCTCTTTTGACCACTCAGGGATAATTGAACAATCATAGTGGGGCATTCCACTGACAGACAGCCACGTGTATGCTTTGTATGCTGCTCTGAATGAGAGGATAGTCTGGGGGTTTGTGGAGTCCCAGGTCAGAGAGACAGCTCCTCTGGGGTTCAGCACCAGGGACAGCGCAGTCCCCAGGAGGCAACTGGGCAGAGTGTGGGAGGGGCGACTGGAATGATTACTTCTGTGCCTGATAGACTGTTTGCTGATAGAGTGGGTTGGATTATGGACTCACAAACTTGGGCAACTAGGCATTTACCCTCTTATCCCTCCATCTCTTAATCCCTGGCCTTTGTGTGTCTCCTCAGGTCGAGTGTTCCCTCTGCGCCATCGACTGACTTTGCACCTGAAACCTGGGTCTTGACGTCTTTTCCCCAGAATTGGTGCCTCTCCAGAGCCCGAGTGCCACAGGTTACACAAATGTTTTTTGGGTTATTCCTAGATGGGGGTACTATTTGAGCTTTTTGTAAAATAGTTACTTTTTTTCCCCCCTTTTTTTGACATTCGCCAGGCCAGTCCAAACATTCATACTCAAAATAATTTTTCCCTTAGCATTACAAAAATAAACATATTTAAAATCCCATATATAAAGTATATTGAGTATTTTTCATATGCAAATGCATATGACCGCACTAAGAGATGTCGGTCGCTGCTTGATCTCTTGTATCTTAGATGAACAATAACTTCTCATTATCAATCGGTGTGGGATAGTAGCCCTTTTCTGAGTCGGCTGGCTTTATCCCTGGTTTTGTGGCATCAAAGTCACACGGACCTGCGCAGCTGAGTTTCCAATGTAAAAAAACGACCAACAGGAATGCTTGGCAGTTAAACGTTTAGGATAGTTACCGGCGGCATGTGGCAAGGAGTTTCATCTGTTTGCATTACACTGAAGAATGGATGGCTGCAGTTTAGTGGTTAACCTCCAAACAAGTTAGCTCATGGGGACTAGGCTCACCAGTAAATTAAAAGTTTTAGTGCTTAGTAATGTAGGAAACAAAATCTGAGAAGAACTTGCGGTTTTCTGTTCCAAAATAGATCACTCCACTTTTTTCCACAGTTTTTTTTTATTGTAGAATAAGGGAAGTGGCAAAAAGTGGCAAACATTGCACTTATAACTATAAGTGCAATGTTGTGTTTAATGCATCCATACAGATTCTCAACATCAAGAGACACTAGTACTGTGATTTCAATAACAGTTAAGGCAATTCAAAACACGTCTTTTGCATCTCTGAAGTAAAGCAGAATCCTGACGCCATCCTTGCAAAAAAAAAAAAAAAGTTCTGGTCCAAAATCCAATCGACGTTAGACGTTCAAGTAGGTGGGATGTTTCAGTATTTTCTTATTGGAATGCTGCATTCATGTCATGAGAATAAACGTCAGAGGAACTCAACGGTTTAAAGCAGTGTTCATAACACACACACAGTGATAGCCATTCTTGAGTTCATGTTTTACAACAAACTCAACATCACAATATCAACCACAAACCACAATTTCAACATGTAGCTGGGTCCTGTCATGGTATTTTAAGAGTTGTGATCACAAAATGCCTGCAAACCACACGTTCAGTTTGTTGGTTTTAGTTCAAATTAATCTTATAATTTCCTACACTTGACTTCAGGTATTTCCTTGCTGCTGATTCAGAATTCAGGAAATCTGAAATCTGTGTCCATTGCCCAACTGCGAGTTCCCAAGTAGTATTCGCTAGCTGAAAGCTGAGGTGAACAGTATTTACCAGCTGAAAGCAGAGATGTACAGTATTTTTAAGTAGGACACTCTACAGTTTTTCCCATGGGACATGAATTTATAGTGTCAAGGAGAATAAAGGCACCGCATTCAATTGTTATATTTGGATTATTTTCAAATGCCTTCAAAGCAGTGCACTCCTCTAGATTCAGATTGCAGTACTTATGACCTTTTATCATTTTTAGCTGGGACCAGCAGCTGGTTGGTCCCAAAAATGTGGTGTTCTGCTTCTGCTTTTGGAGACTTTGGGACAATGGCAACATCGTCGGACGGCGAGGGTTGAGGAGAGACACACTTGGGTGTTTGCACTTGACTGGAGATCCCCGCCGCATCCTGATGACCTCCTGCAGACCGCTCTCTGAAGTGGCTCGTTTTTGGCTCGTACACCTTCGAAGACCCATGCTTGGCTCCTGCAGTAACCTGGGACGCCACTGGGCCTTGATCTCATCCATAATACCTCATTCTAGATTATGATATAAATTATGTATAATTGTTAACTCTTCCTCTTCCCCTTGACCTGCCTGGCTTGGTCCTGCAGCGCAGTGGTGGCTGGGTTTCTTCTTGTCACCACACATCTTCCCGTTGCCATTACAATGTGGTGTGTGTATGTGTGTGAGAGAGAGAGCTATCCAAAAGTCTCTCCATATGTTGCGTTATACTACTCTTTGGACAGCTCATTGATGAAGAGCCATCTTGCACCAGTCACTCCCCCAATGTAGCCAGGGTGCTGTGTAGTGAAGATAGTGTACGCATTTAGTATGGCATTTAGTATTTAGTATGGTGTACTAAAGGTCTTCCACCTACACGGAGCATGCCAAGAGAAAGACCGTCACTGCCATGGATGTGATCTATGCTCTGAAGACGGAGGGACGAACCCTGTAAGGCAGTGGTCCTCAAATCTGGCCCTCTGGGTCCAGAGTACTGCTGGTTTTCTATTCTGCCAGGTAGTTTCCATTCTAGCTGTCTAATCAGTCCAGCTGAATGCAATTAACTACCTGGTAGGGTAGAAAACCAGCAGTACTACCAAAAAAACATTCAATCAAATTGAATGGTATGTGTCATGTGATTTGCCATGCACAAAGTTTGGGTCATAATTTATTACATGTGATACATATTATACATATTTCATGTGTTTATACAGCACTCCTACTGCAGCTGTAGTAACAAATGGTATTACCTCAACCCAGTTTACCAAGACAAGGCTGTCCCCTATTCCAAATTATTTTCATTTTGTGTTTAGAACCGTTTGCGGAAGCTCTCAAGAAAATATTCAAGGTTTTCTTATAGGTAAGCAAGAGCATAAACTAGCCATGTATGGCGATGATATGTTGATGTTTGTGCAAAACCCCCAGTTTTCACTGAGACGCCTATCTGATTTTGTGGGAAAATATACAATACAGTTTTTTTACAATCACTTTGGCACTAATTTCAGAACCTTGATGTCATTTTTTAACAAGGAAATAAACCAGAGAGAGAGAGAGACTCTTGACTTTTGTTGTTCTTTAATGAAACGCCTTGACTGACAGACACCAGGAAACAAACTTAAAAAAATTCTCTCATACCAAACAATCACTCATACTCAGAAAGCACATTCACATTCTGCACATGCCACCACTCACACCCACACCCACACAAACACACACACACACACACACGCTGCAGACATAAACAGCATACCAGGCCCAACAGCCACTGAAGAATCTGTAACAGTTAAAAACATACAGATGGCCCCTCTTCAGTACATCTGCCCCCCCAGACCCCTCAGACCCCCATGCACTCTGAAAACCAGCAATATCTTTAACCAGAGTATAATAAGCATATCCTGCAGAGACCAACACTCTGAACATCAACAGTGGGTCAGTAGGCCACGCCCCCTGTACCTTGTTTCTCGTGGTCAGTCAGATGGCCAAACAAGAAGTTAAGCAAAACACATTTAGCTTTCTTTGCAGAATAAACTAGTACCATATTATACAGTCCCACAGAGAACACCACACCTCCTAGACACCCACACACACAGAGTACATTCAACAGGTTCAAAACGGGTTTATCAATGTCACTCTGTACAAATACGTTTACACGGTCTCAGATAAAGACAGAAAGGAAAACCCTCCTCCACATCTGAGAGAGACAGACAGAGAATTTGAATTTTTTAATCCTTTATTTAGGTCAAGTTTTCAGTTTACAAAAGATAATTTCACTCATACACTCATTTGTACATGAAGTCAGCCATTCTCCAAAAATAAAATAAAAATAGAACAGTCTCAACAGTGTGAACTAATGAATGTTACTCGAAACCCTTAAAATGCACAACAGGGGTCAAAAAGGACCCCCAACCACATAAGTGAGTTTTTATGAATAAAGGCATATTATGTAATATGTAATACATTTAATTAACATTTTCTCCCAAGACATGAAAACATGCAAACGATGTGTTATTAGCAACCCTTTGACCTAATCTTTATGCAGTACCAGTTTACCAAGACAAGGTTGTCCCCTATTCCAAATTATTTTCATTTTGTGTTTAGAACCGTTTGCGGAACCTCTCAAGAAAATATTCAAGGTTTTCTTATTGGTAAGCAAGAGCATAAACTAGCCATGTATGGCGATGATATGTTGATGTTTGTGCAAAACCCCCAGTTTTCACTGAGACGCCTATCTGATTTTGTGGGAAAATATACAATACAGTTTTTTACAATCACTTTGGCACTAATTTCAGAACCTTGATGTCATTTTTCAAAACTCTAGACACAAAACTCACAACCGATGATCAAAATGCACATTTTTCAAAACTCTAACACTTTTTCCAATTGCTTGGATACAACACACATAAACCAAAGATCATTTGTTCATTGAACTAAAATCACCTGTTCAAAATGACACAACTTAACATCAAAGTATTACCAATTCAAAATGCAATTCACACATTACATCTGAGATGACTGTCTATTCATTTCATTACAATGATCTAACTATCAATTGATACAACTCCTCAAAATGATAAGTAACTGTTTCATTACTCTTAATGCTTAGTTTTATAGAAACTGACGAACAATATTCCATGTTTAGATCATGAAAGTTTCAGGATAACGAGATCCACTGACACCAATTACCGTGGCACATGAACATAACTATGGATGTAATATTTGATCATCATTCTTTATCAGACACTGTTTCTATGGTCCCATGTACCACTTTCCAGACCATGTTTTCAGATTTGACATTACTGTATGTATGCAGGCCCTTGTAATTGCTTTTCCAATACTGCCAACTCGTTACTGATGAGTATACAGTAAAATGAGTGGTATCCACCTACAACAACATAGCGATAACATGGAGCCGGCAGGTGATCCAGGTCACAATAGAGGTCAAGCAGTGGGAGGAGGAAGACGAGGAAGACGTGATGGTCAAAGGAATGGCAGGGGACAAGCACCCCTTCTGAGAGGTGGTCGTATTGTATTGGATAATGTCAGGTTCCACCATGCTCAAATGGTGCAAGCATGGTTTCAGGCCCATCCACAATTTACCACCCTGTTATATATGATATATGTATATGATAGGCGCCCTGATGAACAAGTCACCCTTCTCCAGACCATGGATGACGCATGCAATGACATCACGGCAGACCAGTGTCAGGCCTGGATTCGCCATGCCCAAAGATTCTTCCCAAGATGTTTGGGATGAAAACATCCATTGTGATGTGGATGAGAACTTGTGGCCAAATCCACAAGACAGGGTTGATGGAAATATAGAAGTACAGTAATCAATCCTTTGTTTTGCTTTTTACAGTAAGCCAGGTGAGGAACACTGCAGTTGATGTTTTGTTTTTTTGGGGGGGTTTTTGTAGCTAATTATTTTTGCTTTGATTCAAAGAAACCTATGTTGTGATTTTACTGTATTTCATCAATACATTTCAGATTTTGTTCAATGATTCCACTGTGTCTGTAGTATTCTCTCTACTAGTCCTTTTACAGTGATGTGTAGTACCATAATGAAACATGTATCACATATTTTGTACTACAATATTTAGTGATTGTACGAACAACTAAACAGTGAAACTATCGGTATCGTGTGTGTGTGATCTAAATGAATGTTCCGATGGTATTTCATGATAAATGAGTTATATGAACCAGTGATTCTGCAAGTGCAAGGTTTCTTTAAAGATATGAACGCACAATGCAATGTTTTGAACATTGGTCACAACTAAATTAAAAAAAAGGCTTTTTTTTTTTATAAAGAGAGAAGGAGATTGTTACAAGGAAAAATAGGTTAATTTGACTTTAAGTGTATCAAAATATTGCAAGCAGTTAAAGTTGCTGCCAGAAAAGTGAATTCCTCTCATATGCCAAATGAGTGGGAAAGATTCCAGGAGGCATTTAGCATCATTTATGTTTCTTTGGACAGGAAGATATCCCTAAAAGATCATTTGAGAGAGAGAGAAATGGGCTAAAGACCTAAATATGACAATACCAGAAGAAGAACGGAGGAGGGTTTGGAAACTCTGCTTCAAAACATGCAGAGAATATTAACAATTATACTGAATCGTTTTGAGTTTTAAATAGAACATATGGGACTCCAGCTAAACTATACAAGTCAGGGTTGTCCTCTGGTTGTCCGCTGACGTTGTAAAGCAGAACCCTCTGGTCTTATGCATATGCTGGTCGGATGCCCAAAACTTGAGGAGCATTGGAAGAAAATGTTGCAGTATATGGGTGTAACCGGTAATGAGTTAAAGTACTTCACATTCATTATGTTAGGCATTAATTTGCCAGATGTTAAAAATTGCTATTAATGTAATTTAGTGAATGCAACAGCCACCCCAAAAGTGTCTTTGTGCTCTCTCCTGCTTAGTAAGACATGGCATGGATCTCCTTGTTCCATTAGTGCATAGTGTATGGAAATACCACTTTGTATTACTCGTGGTGGACTATGTAACACGGTATCCCGAGGCAGAAGCCCTGTGTAACCTATCTGTCCCATGCACAAGCTCTAGTTTGCAAAATCTCTCATGTCGGGACTCCAAAAGAGATTCTGACCGATCAAAGCACTCAATTCACGCTATGGGGACCTTTACCTTTACACCGATTTGAACCAGCGTTCATAATTGTGTCACAGATGGGTTGGTCCCAATGAACTCTCAAGGTAATGATCCATACATTTGTACATAAAGATGGTTAGAATTGGGTTGGTTGGTTCCTCAGTTGTTTGCAGTACAGGAGGTTCCCCGGGCCTCCCCAGGGTGTTTCTCCTGTGTTGCGGCATGGCCAGAAACCCAGAAGTGCATTGTATGATTAAGGAAAGCTGAGAGGGGGGTCCTAGCACTAGCAGGGTCAAAATTCAATGCATCTTCAACCTGGGATCAAAACTCCATATGAATTCCTACATTCAGCTTAAAATTGTTCACCAATTGAGTGGGCGATGTTCATTACAACGTAGTGCGATCTGACAGAGGTGATGCACAGTTACATTTACAGTTAATGTACTGTTCTGGGGGGGTTCTCTTTTGACCACTCAGGGATAATTGAACAATCATAGTGGGGCATTCCACTGACAGACAGCCACGTGTATGCTTTATATGCTGCTCTGAATGAGAGGATAGTCTGGGGGTTTGTGGAGTCCCAGGTCAGAGAGACAGCTCCTCTGGGGTTCAGCACCAGGGACAGCGCAGTCCCCAGGAGGCAACTGGGCAGAGTGTGGGAGGGGCGACTGGAATGATTACTTCTGTGCCTGATAGACTGTTTGCTGATAGAGTGGGTTGGATTATGGACTCACAAACTTGGGCAACTAGGCATTTACCCTCTTATCCCTCCATCTCTTAATCCCTGGCCTTTGTGTGTCTCCTCAGGTCGAGTGTTCCCTCTGCGCCATCGACTGACTTTGCACCTGAAACCTGGGTCTTGACGTCTTTTCCCCAGAATTGGTGCCTCTCCAGAGCCCGAGTGCCACAGGTTACACAAATGTTTTTTGGGTTATTCCTAGATGGGGGTACTATTTGAGCTTTTTGTAAAATAGTTACTTTTTTTCCCCCCTTTTTTTGACATTCGCCAGGCCAGTCCAAACATTCATACTCAAAATAATTTTTCCCTTAGCATTACAAAAATAAACATATTTAAAATCCCATATATAAAGTATATTGAGTATTTTTCATATGCAAATGCATATGACCGCACTAAGAGATGTCGGTCGCTGCTTGATCTCTTGTATCTTAGATGAACAATAACTTCTCATTATCAATCGGTGTGGGATAGTAGCCCTTTTCTGAGTCGGCTGGCTTTATCCCTGGTTTTGTGGCATCAAAGTCACACGGACCTGCGCAGCTGAGTTTCCAATGTAAAAAAACGACCAACAGGAATGCTTGGCAGTTAAACGTTTAGGATAGTTACCGGCGGCATGTGGCAAGGAGTTTCATCTGTTTGCATTACACTGAAGAATGGATGGCTGCAGTTTAGTGGTTAACCTCCAAACAAGTTAGCTCATGGGGACTAGGCTCACCAGTAAATTAAAAGTTTTAGTGCTTAGTAATGTAGGAAACAAAATCTGAGAAGAACTTGCGGTTTTCTGTTCCAAAATAGATCACTCCACTTTTTTCCACAGTTTTTTTTTATTGTAGAATAAGGGAAGTGGCAAAAAGTGGCAAACATTGCACTTATAACTATAAGTGCAATGTTGTGTTTAATGCATCCATACAGATTCTCAACATCAAGAGACACTAGTACTGTGATTTCAATAACAGTTAAGGCAATTCAAAACACGTCTTTTGCATCTCTGAAGTAAAGCAGAATCCTGACGCCATCCTTGCAAAAAAAAAAAAAAAGTTCTGGTCCAAAATCCAATCGACGTTAGACGTTCAAGTAGGTGGGATGTTTCAGTATTTTCTTATTGGAATGCTGCATTCATGTCATGAGAATAAACGTCAGAGGAACTCAACGGTTTAAAGCAGTGTTCATAACACACACACAGTGATAGCCATTCTTGAGTTCATGTTTTACAACAAACTCAACATCACAATATCAACCACAAACCACAATTTCAACATGTAGCTGGGTCCTGTCATGGTATTTTAAGAGTTGTGATCACAAAATGCCTGCAAACCACACGTTCAGTTTGTTGGTTTTAGTTCAAATTAATCTTATAATTTCCTACACTTGACTTCAGGTATTTCCTTGCTGCTGATTCAGAATTCAGGAAATCTGAAATCTGTGTCCATTGCCCAACTGCGAGTTCCCAAGTAGTATTCGCTAGCTGAAAGCTGAGGTGAACAGTATTTACCAGCTGAAAGCAGAGATGTACAGTATTTTTAAGTAGGACACTCTACAGTTTTTCCCATGGGACATGAATTTATAGTGTCAAGGAGAATAAAGGCACCGCATTCAATTGTTATATTTGGATTATTTTCAAATGCCTTCAAAGCAGTGCACTCCTCTAGATTCAGATTGCAGTACTTATGACCTTTTATCATTTTTAGCTGGGACCAGCAGCTGGTTGGTCCCAAAAATGTGGTGTTCTGCTTCTGCTTTTGGAGACTTTGGGACAATGGCAACATCGTCGGACGGCGAGGGCTTGAGGAGAGACACACTTGGGTGTTTGCACTTGACTGGAGATCCCCGCCGCATCCTGATGACCTCCTGCAGGAGCCGCTCTCTGAAGTGGCTCGTTTTTGGCTCGTACACCTTTCGAAGGACCCACTGCTTGGGCCTCCTGCAGTACACCTGGGTCCATTTCAGCTCACCTGTGAACACACAAAGTTCAGTCATTAGTTGTATTCTGTTGGTAATTAAGGGTGCAAGCACATCTGCTTGCAAAAGCAAAATGAATAACTTGGCTAAATACCTGTGGGTTTTCTTGCCTGTCGGTGCAGAGCGTTTTCATTGTGATCAAGAATCGCCAGGTGGGTTCTCTGCTGCATACCCTGGTAGTCAAAATGCTGGTATCTGGGTGCGTACTTAAGATGTAGGCTATGGAAGGTCTCGAGGTGGTCTCGCTTCCTAGCTTTGGCCCAGACTTTATGAACTCCTGGAATTTAGATGTTGGTTTGAGCTTAGACTTCCTAACAAGCTTTTACCAAACAGGATAGGCAAACCAAATGGACTTGTGATGTGTGTTGGATTCTGTTTCATACTTACCCTTTGGTATATGCCACACATCAAGCTCATGCCTGATCCATGGAAATTGCTCCCGCATCATCTTTCGGATGGGTGGTGACCTATTAGTTGTGAGAAGGTCCACATTTAAACCGCTCTTTATGATCTCCTGAAGGCCACACTCAAATCCCACTGCCTCTGCTGCAAAATAATTTTGAGTCTTTCTGACCTGACAAAGAGAAGTAAACACAGTAGGTGTTGACATGTGCGAGCATGTGTGTTGTGACGGCGGCAGAGGTTCTCTACACTCTTGTCAAATATAAAATAAGTCTGGATACGAGTCTATGGAAGCACATCAATATTGTTCTCACCTGGAAAATATTTGACTGGAGGATTTTCTTGCTATTACTGAGCATAAATGTATATGTTGAGTATTTAGGAAAATAACCTGCAGGGTGGAAACCAAGTAAGTGAGTAAGAAAAACTGAAAATGAATTTTGAGCAATGAGAAATGTAATTGCAACACTCCAAATCCACCCTCTACAAACCAGGACTGTCTTCACAAGGGTCGCCGCAGAGTTTGATCCCTTTGGCTTTGTCTCCATCATCCAGCTGCTTGAAGTAGAGTTGGGCCATGAGTATATTCTGCTGGAGCTTATACATCTCATCAATTGCCGGGTAGAGGTATGTACTTTGAATCTCATGAAATGTAGACTGGCAGATCATGTTGAGGTTGAGAGTCTTGGACCACTCCTCCAGTTGAATATACGTGCCCCCTGTAAATAAGGTTGACCCTGCAGCCAGCAGGTCGATCTCTGGCATCTTTCCCAAGTCAGGGCAGGACTTCCAGGTGCCAGAATGTCCATTATGGCAACTCCACTTGATTCTCATCTGTGCACCAATGTGGCTTACATCCCATTCCAAGATGGCCTGACCACATCTCTGACACAGCTTGAAGAGCTGCATGATGTGTTTGTCGTACACAATGGTCTTGGACCCTCTCCACCCATCTGGATCGCCTTCGTCTTCCGAGTCCGACTCAGAGGAAGAGTCGCTGGAGCCCATCTCCAGCCTGATGCTTTCATCGTAGGACTCTATGGTTACTTCACAACAGAAGGTCGAGTCCACGTCCTTCAGTGGTGAAGAGGTTACAGGTGCAGTGCTGCACTCAGGAATATTCTAAAACACACAAACACACAGAAGTGGAGTGGTACCTGAGACGGGCAGATGGCTGAGAGGAAGGGGCATTCAGTGATCCCATATTTAATTGGAGATAGATAGATATACTTTATTGATCACTGGGGGGTAATTCTGGGGTTGCAGCAGCATGACAGTATCATAAAATACAAGGCCTAAAGTCTTGAGAGGGATGAGTATACTCTGATGTACAGTAGCAACATTGTGGGTATTAGGGCCCGCTGATGTCTGCTCAGCTCATCGGATGATGTGGGAAATATAAAAAGTCGACTATAGACAATACCATCGTACAATTTGCTGTATTTAGTGACTGAAAAGTTTGTTTACATAATATATTATATTTATAACATAATTTGTTATTGAGATCGCGTGAATTGGGTGGAACTAGGAAACCTGTCAAAAGTTATTATAGCCTATTGAAAAATATAAAAAATAACGGAAAGCACAAGTGACTGCAGTTTGTTTCAGGGCTTCCGTATAAACGACAACAAAAACATTACAGGGTTCAGTACATCCATTATTGATTGTAGGTCATTGGTCGGACGCTGTCCAGAATAGAAACTTTGACTCTATGTAGACTACTTGGTTATCCTCATACAACCAGGTAAGTGACTGACGACAGGCAGGCTAATTAGCTACATACCTCCAGGGGGCGACTCCTCTTCTGTGCCGACGCCGGCGTTGGCTTTCGCCTTTTCTGCCTTGGTCTTACTGGATAGGGGAAAACGCTGGGCACCGCTGTATCAGACAGTTGCCTTCGCGGCCGTTCGCCGAGCAGGTCTGCCCGCATGTCCCTCTTGTAATCCTCCTGGACGAAGTGCTGGCTGCAAACCCTGACGTTGATGTACTTTGCCGACGGTGTGTTCACGGAATACCTGTCGTTCTTGATGGCAGCTAGCCACAGCTTGCATCTTTGCGGATCTGTCGTCGGCAGAGTGTGAAATATGACTCCATCCTCGGCGGCTCTTTTGTAATTAGAGCAACCGGGCACTGCACACCACGGCATTATCCTATCTCAACTGTGACTATTTCTCGACTGGAAAACTCTCACTCTCTTGCTGTCAATTGTCGTCTTCTTCTTAAATTGGAACGGGGGTTGGCAATCGTTAAGTGCACCGCCACCTTCTCTACCGGACTGTGGACCAGAGTATCTATATTGTAAACATCAGACCTGATTCTTTGATAGGCTCTAAGAATATCCTACTGCATGAACCATTCGGCAAATTCATAATCACCAGCCTTCTCAACTCTGTTTTCATCACTTCTCTTTCCCTTTCATATCTCTTACAGTGACTTGTAACATGTTCCACAGACCCCCTCCACCTGGCACTGGCAATAATATCCATCGGCGTTTACCCCATGTTTACCCTGTCTAGATGGCCTCTTCCTCTCGGCCTTATAACGTAACGTGCGTTACCGCCGCCTACTGCCCCGGAGGATAAAATGGTGCCGGTGCTGTGCAAAAAAAAAACGAATGTGTGGAGTATTTTCCACAAAAAAAAACATTTCTTCAAACTCTCTTGAGTAAAGAGAGCCCAAGCTCGCGCCTAGAAATGCGATCACATTGGTAGGAGCCCCATGTTTCCTTTTCAGCCTATAATTACGGCATCCACGTCCTCGGTCAGTGAAACACCCATAAAATCACTTTTCTTTTATCCCCATTGTAAAATCTCCGTTTCCCATACTATTCGTGGAGATTGTTGTTTTGTTGTTGTTGTTTTGTTCCTGTTGGTGACTGTAAGCATGGTCAAGATGGAGCTGTAGCTTATATTCACACTAGTACGCTTCTGCACATTATTATTCTGGGTTTAAGTCCATCGCTAGACATTGTGAAGAAGGGGTCCCGCTAACAAGGCATAGGAAAGGTTATCAAGGCCAATTAATTTATATTTTTATGAAACTCGAAATTTTTTTTTTTTTTTTTTTTTTCAGCGAATCTCTTGTTACAACATTGTGCTGGTGAAGTAGTTTTGTATTTATAGAAGTCGTTTTAACAGTTTCCCAGCAATCCATTTTTACACAGGCAAAACATTATTATCTCTTTGAACTTGTCTTTGTATGTATGTACTGTATACTGCGTTTTGTTCAGTATGCATATTTACTATTGAAGTTGTACCTGTGTGTATTCTGCCGCTGCTACTGATGTTGCAGTAGCAAGCTGACTAATGGCAAGGATGTAGTCTTTTATTCTCTGGGGTATTGCATGGTGGGCACTGAACTATTATCTATGACATCTCAAATGTTGCATATTGCTGACCAGAATTCCCAATGAGGACAACTCTTCTAAAACAATGCATTTAAAAAGCATTTACATACAAGAGCAGTCAATCTTGGTCAATGATGCCCTGGCAAACAGCTTATAACATTAGTAGTATGCTGCCAGCATAGTAGCTAACATAACATTAGCCTGGTTAGCTCTGTGTATAATGGAAATACAAACCAACCGGGCTTTGCCTTTATGGTTATAAGAGGTGGAGCTTATGGGACTGTAGGGGAGGAGCTTTTTTACAGCCCATAAAAATACATGGAGCTGAATACAAGAGATAACTGCAACCCAAATGAGAAATGAATGAATTAGAAGTTCATCCCTCCACCATATCTTCTGACCTACTGAGAAGACTGTAGGCTATATTAGAGTGAAAATCTTCCATAGATGACCTTTAACTTGATTACCTCAAAATCAGGTCTTAGTAAAAAATGTCAAATGCAAAAGGCCTGGCTGCCATTATCACATTTGTGCTGAAAGGTCTACTGCAAAAATCAATCTTGCCTCAAAGGTAACACCTAACTGTATTGATTGATGGAAAGAATGAACTTTTAGGTTTGAAGTAAGAGCCTTGGTATCAGCCTCGAAATGCAAAGTCATTCTCTCTTTATGATAGATGTTTTCTTTAAGTCTCATCGTTCTAGCATGATTTCAATCAGCATCTAAATCTCAGCTCCCTTTTTTATGTTGTGTGCAGGAACCCTTTGTGACTTTGTTACTACTGCATAAGGTTTTTATTTTTTATATTTAGCTTATTTATGCATAAGCGCCGACCTTCTGCTCGTTTTTTTTTTTTCATACTTTTTTCATATTGTTCAAACAATTAAAGCTGTACGATGTCACAGATGCTATTCATGCATATTATGCACAATATGCCCTAAACGTCAATTAAGTCAGCATTCAGAAGTTCTGGTTAAGAGTGATAGTGAATTAAAATTAATATCTCTTTCAGAACTTGTTGATTTGAACATTGTAGAATAATTTGTACCATAATGTTACAATGATTTAAAGTAATATATTATTTGATATTCTCTATCAGTTACTCTCTTTTATCCTGATAGGGCGATGAGGAAGGGGTCATAACACATAGACGCCACCACTCTTGTAATGCTATCGGACATTTTCAACACAAGGGACAGACCTTTAACAAATCTTTCAAACATTTCCCTTCAAATTGGCATGATGGCAAACTGTGGGGCTTTTACTGCGCAACAACATAACAAATGCACCTTGCCTCGCCTTTTGCGTTGACCATGTAACGGGCCTTAGTGTTTTAGGATAATGAAGTAACATGTTTTCTTAATTAGTGCTTGTTAGTGCATGTGGGGATGCTGTGGTTCTCCTACTCATGTCATTCAGAACCATAGAAGAATGTGGTTCTGGGCTGTAATTCAAGTAAACACTTCTTGAGGATAAGTGTTGGCCTGACTGTGCAACCTCCAGCAACAGATTTGCTCTCCATCCGCTATTGATCATCAACTTTTATCACTGCAGCAAAACTACAAAATTATCAACCATGGAATTTGTATTGCAATATGATGCATTTTCTATTGTCTGACACTTGTTCTTTGGGGAAAGACTGTTTCCAAGTTAGTAAGTAATTAGGAGTTTGTGCAAACAAACACAGAATGGTTTGACTTTTTTAAAAATTGGCTACTTCTGAAACAAAGTCTCATACCTCCAGGGTGATATTTAAATTTTTAGGGTAAAATTTGTTTTGTTGTTCTATGAGGCAAGTCATGCTTTGAGCATTCATTTACCTCCCCAATGATTCCCTCATATTTGTTCAACCTGATAAATCAAGTTGTCTTAAAATATTCTACTTTAAGCCTAGAAATATGACTGTGTATTACTTTTAATAATAGGCGTCGAGGCCTCTCTTCTTCTGTCTCAGTGATCTATGTGGAAGGAGGGGTGGGATGTCGACTGCCATGAGCAGCCTGTTGTCAAGGATGGGGCTCATGCCCGAATGTCTGGGCAAGATAAAATTAAACTTTATTGATCCCTGTGGGGAAATTGGGTCGTCGCAGCAGCAAAACAGTAAAATGGAATAAAAATAAAACTACAGCAAATGGGGGGCTATTAAATTGAATGCAAGTGACTGAAAAATATGTATGATATGAAAATATACCAGGAATATGAAATATATGCAGTATGACATTAGTAAAAAAAGCTTTTTAAAAATCAAGATATCTGTAGTATATACAAATGAGAAGAATATGACAAAAACAAATGCGTGAATTTACAGTTTATATACACGAAAAGCAAAAATATATGCCATATTACCAGATCTACAGAAGGCTATGCATATGTACCAAATATGTCTGGGCATGCAGACGTGCATTGTAAAAAAACGTTCATGTTATCAAAACTATTTTGAAGATATTTCAGTTTAGTTTAAGTACAGAAGATGCAGATTTGGATAAATATGTCCATTACTAGCTGTCCACAAGAAAGGAAAGGAGAGGAGAAGGAAATGGAGATGTGAGGAGGAACAGCAAGGGATGGTTGGATGAATGGAGGACCGGAGGAGTAGGGAAGGAAATGAAAGGGAGGAGACAAGAAAAGAGTGGCAGAGGATGATGATGATGCCTCAAGGTCAGAGGAAAAAGTGAGAAGATGAGAGAGGTGAAGAGAGGACCAAATATTAAGAGAGGAGGCAATCTGTACATCAATGTCAAAGCAAATGGACGATAGGCCCTCTCTGCAATTAGATAGCTACTTTAGCCTAAACAGTACACATGGCTCATCTTGCAAGCAGCTAGTAATGCTACCAGTCACTAGTTTTCCAGACCAAACATTCAAAAGTTGACATGGCTAGCATTTAGCACTGGGTCAGGCTGTCCCAATTACCCCATCGGGATAATAAACAGAAAACACCAAGATTTTGGTAGATTGTCCCATTGGTCAACTTAGCCGTTAAGTGGTGAGAACATAGACACCAAAATCACCCATGTGTCCCAGGTAGATCATCGGCTCCAGTGCCCCATGCTAACACAGACTAGCATGCACTACGCTGAGTGATAGTAGGCTCCACGCTAACACTTTAGCATACACTATGTTGAGTGATAGTAGGCTCTATGCTAACACTTTAGCATACACTATGTTGAGTGATAGTAGGCTCCATGCTAACACTTTAGTATACACTCTGTTGAGTTAACTGAACTGCATAGGTGCGAGTGAAGCCAATTCTTCTTGCTACTTCCCATAATTCCCAGAGCGTGATATCACTGTGTCATCAGTAGGATTCTGTGTGGATGATTTTGGTGTCTATGTGCTCACCACCAATAGCTAAATTGACAAATGAGACAACCGACCAAAAATGTGTGTATTCCTTAAAGTTTTGTGTTAACAAAAATACAAAAAACAAGATCTGCTTCAAGGAAAACCTAAAAACACTTGGTTGGGAACCTAATGTCTATCTGGATGGTCTGTTTTATGTTTTATGTGTTTCCAGTAAATAACGGCAATCACTTTGCCGTTCACTCATTTTAATTTCCTTGTACTTGTATGTTCACAAAAATCACATTCACTCTATTTAAGTATACAGTGTATGTCAACTGTCAATTCAATTTAGTCCATACTAACATTACTTCTATTAAACACCATGATGAGTTTTTTTTGTCCTGTCTTTCAAACACTTCAGGCCCAAATTGAACTATTCTAGCATATCACTTCTGTCTCCTTCCCATGTTCAATCATTTTCTCATCAGTTCCAGTGGCCTCAGTGCCAGCTAAACTAAAGTGAGCCTTGTAATCAATACTAGGACATCTGCATGTAGCCCAGCTAACAATACACAACAGCAGTATTACCTGAGCTGCTACTTCGTGTGTATGTGTTTCCCTCCCCATTTATCATTGCTATAAGAGCTAGTTTTGCAGAACTTAGATGAACTCAGCAAGCAACGCTGGGATACATTCAATTGTAGGTGTCTGTGTTTTCCCTAGGGAGACAGAAAAGGCATGTTCTATGTAATGTCTATGCTTTGTTGACAAGAGTAGTGGTTCTCAAACTGAGGTCTGGGGACTCCTGTGGGGTCCTTGAGGGGGTTTCAGGGGATCCCCAGCAAAATGAGCAATAGTTTAATGGACAAATCCAATCTTAAACACTTTAACACTGTTCAAAAACAGCTATCGGCAATGTACCTTGTATTCCTGGGTCCATTTTGTGTCCGTTTCTAGACAATCATACGGGGAGAAATTCAATGTAGAAGATGCAGACACACCAATTTCTCCACCGACAATAGCCTCAATAAACCAGAACGCAGCGCAGGGACAAAACATGTTTTGCATAAGGGCCACAACTTTCCTTTTTTCTCTAATGGCAACAACAGTTAGTGCACTATTTCTCTCTCCACCTACACATAAAAACCTTCCACCTTCAATAACTTGTGAAGCAAACAAGGAAAAACACATTGATGAATGTATTTGTGATTACTAGGAGAGGAAGAGCCCACTGGTTTCAATATTTGAGAAAATATTCAATTCAATTTCAATAGCTTGTTTCCCATACATTGAAAAAAAGTGGTTGTAAATTGTTCTTCCTCTTCCAGTAATCACAAATATATTCATTAATGTGCTTTTACTTTTTTTTTGTTTTACAGGTTATTGAAGGTAGAAAAACGAACATCCGCAGAATAGCCAACATCCAATACCAAGCTAACTTTACTCCGGTCACGTACACACCGGCCAGAGCTAAATTGAACAAGTTCACACCTCTTCTCTGGGGGCTGTCAAAAGGCATTCTGGGAAATGTAGGAAATCACTAAGCACAATCACAATCAATGAAGCAGAAGTAGACAAGGCAGGTTGCAAAAAAGTCAATTACAAAACACAAAATAATGAAGTGTTTTGAACCTCACAAAGTCATCAGAAAGTAAAGTATCAGAAAGACTATTCTAAACACAGGTTTCACTCTTACCACTATGATCTCCCTCACTACTCAATCAATAACCAACAACTAATACCTTGCCATATAGATCCCTGGAACGAAATCTAAACAAATGGGGGTCTGTCGCCTACTGTGAATAACATGAATATGTTTGAGAGCCACTGATTCAGAGGAGCCAGATCTACACATTGCTGATTCACTTGACAAAGTAGCCTCTAGATGGAACTAGTTATCTTTTTCTCTGGTATCTGACGACATCAAAATTTCAACAGTGGGGCATCCTGTTGCCCAAAAACGTATCTTAAATAAAAAACGTAATTGGTGGAGCTGTTAGGAACAGCCCAGAAACTCCAGTACCATAAATTATAACAATGTAAATTTCAATAACATAAACTGGGTGAAGTTAATTGTGTTTGATTTTGATGGTTCATCAGCGACTATAATGTAAGTAGCAGTAACAACATGGGGCAGAATAGACTTGATGCTGCACTACTTCTCCATGTAGTGCAGCTCACTGAATAGAGGCAGTGAGAGCCAGTGGGCACACAGAGCTGTTTTGGACTTGGAAACTCTCATGGCCAAAGCATCACCACAGATAGCCAACACTGTTATGGTTTCACCTGATATGAAACTACAATTGTCAAGTAGAATTATGCATTGATGTGTAGCTTCGCTTTACATTTGTAACTGTTGACAGCTTTTATCTAACATGAGTAATTTCTCACGTTGCCATGTCACTTCAAAAAACAACGTATGTTCATCAATAAGGGGCTTATTTTGAAAACTGCTACTACTGACTACTAGCACAAATTAGTTCACCTAACACGATCTAACCTGCCTTGGATGTTCGGTATTGAGCATATAACTACAACATTGTAAATCAGAAATGGGTAGTGGAGGTAAAAAAATTACCACCATAAGACCATCAGTTGGTAAGTAATTTCAAAGATGAATAATATTTGATCTCATATTGTCAATGCTTTGCTCTGTTGTGTGTGTGTCCTACTTATAGGAATTAAGTGTTTGTGCGTGTCTGTTTCTTCAAACAAATCAGGGTCACCTTGAATGAGATTAGTGGCTGTGTATGAGTGTGTATGTGTGTGTATCGGTCCCATGACAATGGAGGGCAGCCCACAATAGGCAAACACCCATGCATCTGTAAAGCAGCCACCCCATCTCCAAATTAGTTACATAAACAACAGCAAAGCATGCAGCAGCATGGATAGAAAAGACACAACATGCTCACCCATGCAAGTGTGTGTACGCAAACACACACACACATACATACACACACACACAAACACACAGTGCAAAGCTAAACACAGGTGCATCAGAAGCCAAATATTAGCCACCATGACAAATGTAGCCATCATTTGAGAGCAGCATGTTATATACATACATTCATCATCACAGTGACCAATCACAGCCATTATCAAGGAATTAGCATTTATTGAGAGAATGGAGTAGTAAAGCTGTTATCAAAAGTTTCCTACAATAAGACACCACCACACACAGAGGAGACTTTACATGGTAGCAAAACACAATATACATTTACATAAGATTGATTTTTATTGTGCACAGAAACAGTCCCCATTTTGAGTTGAGGAGAAAAGTGCAGCGTGTGCAAACATGCTGGAATTTGGAATGATGAGGATGAAAAAAATATGTTAACTGATTATAGAATGAGACAACACACAACAAAAACCACACGTGTCACCAGTAAGTTGTATAACTTCCTGAAAACTTTACATCCATGGGAACAAAGAGAGAGACACAGAGAGACTCTTAGCATGCAGACTGCTAGCATGTTCAGAGTGACGCACACACAGTGATGGTGATGAAACAAATCACATGCTCCTTCTGCATTCCAAGGCCATTCTTTGAAGCTCAAGTCACTTGTATGTACAGTCTGGTTATAATGCTCCTTTATAGATATTTACACCTTTTTATTTTAGAGAGCTCCTGTGTGATGCCACTAATGTCTCAAAGTTAAAATGAGCTGCACTGCTGCTGTCATGTCCTTCAATCACAGGGTATCTGCAGGTTTCATAAAAACAAATTTAAGAATTGCACGTAAGACCAATTTAAAAACCCGAAATAATGAAATAAAGCTGGCAAAACCAGCCTATTCCCTGTTGAACATAGCTAAACAAAAGTTGTGAAACTATAAATGGCCAACTTCATCTACTGTTCTTCTTTAATTATGCTCCCACATGTCACAGCCTTTGAAGGCTTTTATTTTACACTCTGCAATTCATGATCTTCATGATTTCATGCTCTTTATGGTTTATGGGAGGGACAGACCCGGCGGGAAAAGATGGAAACTAAAAACACTAGTCAGTGTCACACTGAGAGAGGAAGCGACAAGGAGTTCTGGTGATTTTGCTGAAGAAGTGTTGGGTTTTGAGGCTTAGTGTAAGATAACCCGCAGCCTAGAATTTAGGCTAATTAATAAATAGGCCTCTTAAGATCTAAATTCAAAGTCTGACTGTGTCTCAGACCAGTTGGAGTGCTTACCCTCCTTTACCCCTAGGGTTTTCCAATTAAACCGAGGCCTGTAACTGGATGATTGATGTATGGATTGACCAACTGCTGCCCGTGGGGGCTGAAAAGGTCTCACCTCATGAATTTCTTGGGCTCGGTGGGAGGGGTCGGCAGGGGAAGAGGTTTGCTTGAGTTGAGCTCAAGGTGGTGGAGGGGGGAGTTGGGGATGGGCTCTAGGCGGCTGGGCTGGGGCGGGGGCTGGGGCGGCTGGGGCGGCTGCCCACTTCCTGTACCTGCCATGCCCATGCCCGCTGCCTCCAAAGCCCTGAGGTTGGGAGAGCTGCTGAATCGGCCGGCTGCTGTTTTCTCATTCTTTCTCTTTTGCTACACAGAAAGAAGAAGGAAGGGGGGGCATGGGATCAAAAATGAGCAAAAGGGATGTTGAAAACAAAATAAAAAAAGGAGAAGGAAAGGAGAATACAAAAAGGGGAAATGGAGTATAGGGAGAGCTCTGGAGGTTGTATATCAAATCAAGTCCAGTAGGGAGATATAGGAAAAGAGTAGCTTGCTAACTTGATCATATTTGAATGTTGTTCTATGCAGAGTGGATGGATGCAATCTGAAGGTGAGACTGGCATCACTCAGTCTGTCCTTGTGAAGCAGCAGTCGCTCTGAGCAGAATGGAAGTTTAGATGAGCAGAGAAGAGATGTGTCAAAGCAGGAGCCACCTCACGCTAACAAATGGCTTGGAAAGCAAAGGAAAGCTGGAGACAACAGTCAGGGTGAACGCAACAAATAGGGGCAAAGAATTGCGCACACACACACACACACACACTAAATGACACAAACAATAACCAAGCACACGATGAACACAGACGGTACACGCAAATATGTGGAAAAAATGTAATAGAGAGTAACCAAAGTATTGGAAGTTATAGGACTTAAGAGATGGAGCCAACTTTTACATACTGACCATGCAAAGGGAACCAATCAACTCAGACACACACAGTTGGCCTACAAAAAAGCAGTTGTATCCCTTGTGATTTTAGAAAAATTCAGTGAGCCATAGCTGCCTTTATATTAGAATGGGACACAGTGACTCATTTAGTGAAATAATGGAATGGATCCAATGGTGATCACAGCCAGTCATCTTGCTGATTTTATGTGGTGACTGGATTTGTGTCTTCTCGGCATGTCAAAGTCAACTGTGTGTATACGTCATATACAGCAAAGTTGAAGACCATTTTGCTTCAGGATCTAACTGAAGGAATAAAAAGAAATTGAGAATCCGGCGTTGACATTTTGGCAATGTATTGAATTTAAAGGTGCTACGTGTAGCATGTTTAATTATCAATGTATCATTGTCAAATTAATTGTGATATCTTGGTACAATTCCTATAAATAAATAAGACCATAGTTGAGACGATTGACAGCCTCTATCTCACACCAATGGTAGTGTTAGTGCTGGTGTTTCTCAAAATTAAGACCACATTTGCCATTGGTTCTTGACCTCCTTCCCTTCCCTGATGCCTTAAACTTGACTGAAGAGGATAAACATGTTGGAAGTCATTTTTCCATCGGCCTTTCACTCCTTCCACCACCTGCCATTACCAGAAACTCTCACAGCTTTAGCCCTGTTTGCACAGCACCCTCTTCCTGTTTGTGCTGTAAAGCAATCCAGCAGATTTCCCACCAAATCTGACCTGGTGACACACAATGTAAAATGCAGGCCAGTAGAAGCTGCCAATCCTCTGTAATGGTCTTGTTTGTTTATGGTAATTCTACTAATGTCTCAAAATAATGTGGTCATGATTTATTAGGTACTCTGGAGCACCTCTATAAGAGCCGGGCTCTGTGTTTTCGTTGGGTCATTCATTGGTTTGTGCGTAACACTTTTTGCAATGCATCGTGTTTAGGGGAATTATGGCATGCACTCTTTAGGTGGTGCAGAGCCGTAAGAGCCCTGCATAAGGGAGATTGAGAGCGGCTAGTACACCAGGCAGTATGGTAGAAGTCACACAACCACACACAACCACATGTTGTCAATAATGTCAATGTGTATGGAATCAAGATAGGGTCATAAAGATTTTGAGCTTGTAAAACGATATTAACAAATATATGGAAACTTGCAGTTGTATTTCAACAGTTGCGCACATGTAAAAACACATTTGCACAAATGATTTGGAATGTGTAAATATGTAAAAAACATTTTGAACAAATAGAATTGTTCAAAATGTAAAAAATGTATAGAAAATATTTGTAGTTGTAAATGATATGTTGCAAATGTGTGAATCAATTCTACACAAGTGACTTTGAATGTGCGAGTGAGTAAACGTCTGAGAAAAGTTTGAGTTGCCTAGTGTCACAGTATAAAACTACGCAGGCATCTCCTCTTCTATTTGTGTGAACTGTGTTTTGCAACTACCGATTTTTGACCCTGTTTTACCCGCAAATTTGACTGACCAATAGGAGCGCTACTGCCTCTCCCATCAGGTAACAAGTTCACCATGATGAGTCGCCCGGGCCCGTCAACAGAAAAACAAGTGACTTGATTGTTCATTCTTTAACTGCAAAGTCCGTTGTCTAATAAACCGTTTTATAGAATTATGGATTGATGGCATTTGTTAAGGTACGTTAGATTTGTAGCGTTCAATGTCAATTCCAGGTAGGTAGCTCGTTCAGTTTGCCAACTTTAGTTCTAGTTCATTCTATTTCTGGGGATCGAAACACTGCGGAACGAAATTCCGAATCGCAGTTGCGGTCCCAGAGTAACCAGCATGTTACGGTAACATGATTTCCGGAGTAACAAGCGTTGAAAGTTACACTGTAACGTGCTCGTTACTATCTAGCTATGCTAAAATGCTCTTCGGTTTACAAGCTTGAATTGACATTGGACGCTACAAATCTAATGTACGTTAGCAAATGCCATCAATCCATAATTCTATAAAACGGTTTATTAGACAACGGACTTTGCAGTTAAAGAATGAACAATCAAGTCACTTGTTTTTCTGTTGACGGGCCCGGGCGACATGGTGAACTTGCTACCTGATGGGAGAGGCAGTAGCGCTCCTATTGGTCAGTCAAATTTGCAGGTAAAACAGGGTCAAAAATCGGTAGTTGCAAAACACAGTTCACACAAATAGAAGAGGAGATGCCTGCGTAGTTTTATACTGTGACACTAGGCAACTCAAACTTTTCTCAGACGTTTACTCACTCGCACATTCAAAGTCACTTGTGTAGAATTGATTCACACATTTGCAACATATCATTTACAACTACAAATCTTTTCTATACATTTTTAAAACAAATTCTATTTGTTCAAAATGTTTTTACATATTTACACATTCCAAATAATTTGTGCAAATGTGTTTTTACATGTGCGCAACTGTACAACTACAAGTTTCCATATATTTGTGAATATCATTTAAAAAGCTCAAAATCTTTATGACCCTATCTTGATTCCATAAATGTGTCAACACATTGACATTATTTTGTTCAGCAATTCTCTTAGTTACAACAACACTGTCCTACCACAGCACTTTGGTGTTAACAGGTGGAGTTTTTAAATTCAACGTAGTTTCACTCACTTCACTCACACAATCTTGTATACCCCCCAGCCCACCCCTCCACCTGAGCACCTATGAAGCTCTAGCACACTTTTGATGTTAAAATGCTATGCATAGCACCTTTAAAAAAAAAATCAAATCATCGAAAAAGCACTGCTGATTGTTTCATATTACAAATTACCAGCACTGATGGATATGAAATGAGATGGAGTGGACACCATCTTTGTTATGTAGTAAAATAAAGCAATGTTTTGAAAATGCCATCTTTGTTCATTGACAGGCTTATCAGAGCACCTCTGTGTGTGGTGTGCTATAGAATAGGGTTAGGAGCCAGGGATCAGAGCCTACCTTAATGAGGGGGTTGATAACTCCTACGTTGGGACTGGCATTGAACACTTTGTTGAAGTTGGTCTCCCTGTTGACCAGTTCCAACTGGTAAAACTTCTTATCGTCCTGGAGGGGGAAATTGTGTTAACTGACAGCCAGTGAGGCAGAGGACACGCTACATGTCTCAACGGACTAGAAAAGACAACATACATTTGACGACCAGTTGGATTTGTGGAACATACACTTGATACATTATCTGCATAAAATACAAGGGTGCCAATAATCTTATAACCAGAACTATAAAACAAAGGGGTGGAGCATTTTCCTTTCTACACTTCCTGTATAGTTTTCCTCCTCTGGTGCCCAACACTCATTGGCTTTTGCTGGTCTTCATTCAGTTTTGAGCAGGTCACACTACAGGAGGATGTCAAGATTTGTCCAGATTTGAGACGTTTAAATATGTTGAAGAGGCAAGAGATTAAATGCCTGAACACTCACCCACTACAACATAATTTCTAGATTATCCAGAAAATCCATTATAACCATCATGATTACCTTTATTATTCGGTAACAGCAGTACCTACCACCAGTTTCTTGACCAGAGCCTCTCTCTCAGTGACCATGTCCTTTAGCTCAGCGATGACCTGCAGGTCCTCATGACGACTCTCTCTGTTCCTGAACTTGTCTTCTGTTCCTTCCAGCCTGTATGGTGAGAGACAAGAAACACCATTAGGGTTCTGACATCTAACAGTACAGGAGATACACCAACCATCATTCAAGCTCTGGCATCTCCTACAAACACTATTATCAATAAGGCAACACTAGAACTCAACTTCATGCTGGTTCATCCAGGGGAGATCTATGACCTTTATCCACGACCAGTAGGAATTGCATCAACATTAACGCCCTACCCCACTTACCAGTCCTGTCCCCTTGAGCTATGGTGGCCTGTAATTGACTCAAGGAATAAAGTCACGTTTTCACCATTGAGAAGCTAGCTAATTAAAGACATCCAACAGAAACATCTAGTCAAGTGGTAATATCACCATGCAAAATACTGGAATACTAATACTCCTTTATCATTTGCTTTTTTGGCCTGGTGTCTTGAAAGTCCATGGGTGGATACAGGCCAGAAAGTAAGGTTTGAAAGCCAGAAATCTCAGCACCTGGCCAAGTAATCTTTGGTATTGATCAACAAGACATAAAGGTGGATTCCACAGTCAAAGATTTAATTCCTGGAAATAAGTTTAAGTTGTAATTTGAGTTATCAAATAAAGGTGAGCATTTTGTTTGAATCCTACTTTCTGTGTGGTCTGTGCCAACAAACTGCCCTCAGATTGGGCTTGTGACACCTGACTTGACCCCTGAGGTGCCATAATATATATAAAAGACATTCCCAACTATTATATATACATCTGAGGTGTTTACACAAACACGGCAACACATCATGAGAGATACTGGAAGCTTAACAGGAAAAGTTATTTTCAATTCTCCAATTTTAGTAGTATCCAGAAAAGATGGCTGCCACATGACTCCATTCTGGAATGGGGATTATTTTTATTATCTTTGTTCTATGATTAGATCCCAATGCTCTTAATTTAATCAGGCATTTCTAAATATCTAAATAAACATTAATTCCTGAGTTCCGGTTTGAACATGTAGCGGGCAGGTGTGTGAAACAGTTTAATCCAATCTATCTAAAAAAAGAAAAGCTAACTCAATATTGTAGTTGTGAGTTGGGGATACTGATAAGTTACAAAATGTCAAACAGGCAGCAGCAACAAGGAAATAAAACAGTGGAATAAGACAGCGATGTGGAAGCATGGAGCAAAGACAATGAGGAGGGCTGGAGGTGGAGGAGGGGCTCTCAGAATACAGCAACAGAATGATTAAATTCATGACGGGGTTTTTGAAGAAGTCTTGGGAAAATATTTTTTCCCGCAGCCTCTCGTCATCTCTCACGCCCACATTGTCGGACTAAAGCAACAATTCGCAACAAGTATTTTTTGTGCTTTTTGTTCTTTTATTACTTTCAAGCTAAACATCGCATCATCATGAGAAAATGACAGCAGCTGTACTTTTGAGGGCACAAGGTGAACTTGGCAAGAAACGTGCAGTCTTCAAGGAGGTAAAATCCCTCATATATTAATACAAGAAGAGCATCAAGTTCACCCTGATTCACCCTGTTTGCTCCGCATGGCTGTGTGTCATCTACGACGGACGAATTCAAAACCCTGGAGAAAGCTAGAGAATTCTACAAGCTCCAATGGGGAGACTGAACGTCAACTGCGATGGTGCACTCTTAGTGAAACATGCTGCTAACATCTGGCGAAGGTTACTTCCTTCCAGTCCTGGTCTAAGCTTTTGGACCAGCTTTTGGACCAGGACTGGATTAACCTCACCAAGTTGTTATCGTTATTCAGTTTTAAAGAAAATATTTGGGACTAATTCTAAAAAGTTGACAATGTAATTGAATCAGAATGGTTTTTCCTCTCTTTGCCTCTTACTCAATAGGGAGGGCCGGGATAAGTTGTCCCGTCTTTTGCTCCCTCACCGGGGTGGGCCAGGGCTAAGGCTGGTAGCCTGGTTCTCCCTGCATCTGACATCTGACATTGTTTCTGTGCCTGATTTACCTACCCTCTCTTTCTTTTTGTATTTATTTATTCTCTCTTGATGCTGATTAATCTATTCATGCCTTTTCTGGGTGGCAGAGTACCCTATTGTCTGCCTTGTCTATTATAGGTGCACTTGTCTATTATAGATGTTTCTGCAAGGTCTGCACTGGCTGTGGTGTCTCTGGTGTGCTTGGAAAATTGCCCATTGGTGAAGCTCACCAGCGGTTTTGATTGCAACGGGGAAGTAGGCTGTTCGCATAAAAACAAACTGGTAACTGGAAACAAATTAGGCCTATATCCTTAGGAAGATTTCAAATTGCTTTCAAAGAGTACAGTAAAAGCAATTCATGATGATAAAACGGTGAACATAAACTTGTGCAGTCAATTCTTCAATTCTTAAACGCTGATATGACCAACTAGATAAAAACTTTGAAAATGATTGATTAGAACATTTTAATAATTTAAGGGGACATTGACAGTCAATTGAAAAAATATTGCTTGGACATGGATTCTGCTGTATTGTAAGCAGGGCGACGTAAATATTTAAATGTGTGAATAAAATTACATGTTCTGTTACACACTGTTACACATTTCATTGAACGCTGAGACATTTCAAGGCTAAATTTCAGCCATTAATACAGCTTGGCCTTTCTAGTGCTAGCTTGCTTGAAATCTATTCCACCCTTCTATGAGCAAACGTGTTCAATTTGAAATGTGTTCCAACCAGTGTCTTGCAGTTTGTGAGTACACAATATCTTTGTATTAAAAATGTAATAACAAAGATCAATAGACCATGTGTCCTTGGACAAAAGGCAGGAGTAGGAGTCAAGAAAACTCCATACATCTTGTATCATGTAAAAAGATGAGTGATTGAAAAACGGTTTAATTTTTCATTAGCTTTAGATCAATAAAACACTAACTGTTCCCATCCCCTTCCCTTCCCTCTCTCATCTTCTCATCATACAAACCATTAAGTGGAGCTGTGCATTACTGTCTAAAACAGGGCTGGTTACTACACTTATAAGTACTCTCAAAAGGCTATAATAAATGTTGTTGTTGGCACTGGAAGTACATCTGTTTTTCTCAACAGTCTTGTCTGACTGGTGTTCAGAGAAATCACTATAATCCAACTTGATTAAAAAACGATCTGAGTCATTCCACACACTGCTCCATTTTCCTTAATGCAACACATGCTGAAGATTGCTGAACAGGCTGGCCGTTGAAATATTCTTTCATGTGAAAAGCAAGCAATCATAAGTTTGACAGTTGATTGAAAAACCACTCAACCGTGAAACAACACCAGAGGAGAACTAGCTGAGTGCCTCTCGTTCAACCTGAGGCTTGGGTGCCATTTTTTAAAACTCCGATGTCCTGTGTACACTTTGTTGAGTTTGTAATAGAAGATTGAAACAAGACCCTCTATTAGGCTACAGTACCACATAGGAAAACATGTTCTTTAATTCCCCATTCAGTGTAGGCTCTCCTTTTAATATATGAGTGAGAGCAGATATGTAATTGGGGTTATCAAGTCAGCACCTCCCATCACAGATGTTTCATTGAATTAGACTCACGAGACCTCCAGAAGGTTAAACAAGACGTTCTGGTGTCCCAGAACTCGTCAAACATCCATTTAAGCTGTCAAACTTACTCGCTCATTCTTTGCTGCACAGCTGCTGTTGCTCGCTCTGCTGCTGCTGCCTATGCATCTCACACCCCACCACCACCTCAGCATCCACCTGTGGGCTCTGTTTCTTTGTGGTTTCCCGTGGGGGGCTGCTATTGATCTCTCCCTGCTCTCACTTTTGGCTGGCCTTAAATGATGCTTTGATATGAAACAGAGCCTTGATGTGAAATCTGCACTTCCATTTATTCTCAATAAAACCTTTTCATATTCAATATGTGAGTTGTCTGACTGAATTACTTAAATTATTAATTGCGGGCCTGTTCACAGTTCGTAATCATAGTTACGAAAGGTAAGCGAATGTAATTTCTTATGAAATTGAACAAATTGAGTGAAATAGGAGGCCGAGATCACATGAATGAATCAGGAAGTAGTGTTACATCGAAATAGCATACTAATGGTGTGGAGTTCGGAGGGTGGATGAGCATATACACTTGCCTTCAACTCCGGTGACCTGGGTTTGAGTCCTGACCGATACAAATACATTTTCCAATTCCAAAGAGTTACCCTAACCTTAACCAAATAGTTCTAGTTGCCTAACCTTAACTGAAGTAGTTTGATTTGATTTTGGCGCACATGCATAGGTTATGTGGCTGGCCATGTGTACGTATAGTATGAATCAAGGGTGCAGAACTTTTCATAAGATATGTATGTTTTTGTGAGAACATGATGAACAGTGGGTATAGATAAAGACACCTGTGCCTCTGACTTGAAGCTCAGAAATAATAGCCGCCAGTCTTCCAGCTGGTGTTTAATGGGAGAGTCAGTGCAGGTGTTTAAGACAACGCAAAAAATATGGTTCTAGTCAACGAGAAATTGGTGTGCTGTCTGACCCATACGATACGATAAATAATGGCTTAAAAAGTATGTGCTGTGTGATTGCCGTGTGTAGTTGACCTGTTTCTCATTTTTATTATTCTCATCGTTGCAACAAGTACAGTCAAGATGAAGCAAGGCTTTCAGCATTTGCTTCTCCACAAGCTGATACAGTACTGTTGCATTTGCTTGGTGTGTGAAATGATGGAACATCTGCACGAGCAAAGATGGGTCATGAACGTCACAGTGTCAAACAGACGCAAACTCAGTAATGCAAAGATCCTCGAACTTACCATTCAGAAGTGGCAGACAATTGAAGATGTATTGCCAGTACTGAGATTGCTGAAGTGTGCCACAACAGCTCTCTGCATCAAGAAACACCTCAGCATCTCCATAGTGTACCCAGTGACACATAGCCTCTTCAATTGCCACCTCCAAGTCAAGGCAAGAGATTTCAAGAAGTGGCCCGATTTCAAGAAAACAGTGGCAGACTCCCTCAGGAGCTGTGTAACCCCTCCGGCCTGAGTTGCAGGCCTACGAGTCTCCAAGTTGATAAAAGCAGCCTACAGTAGTCAAAGCTGAGTAAACTTAATAATTTATTAAGCCACCTGCATCATTTTCTGCACATTTTGTCCCTAGCTACTCACTGAATCCACTGTATTTATGTCTTTCACAGTTTCCGACTCCTCAGAGAAAGTTGCCTTTTGCACAGAACAGAGGATTGTTTGTTCCCTTGAAAAGCTTAATGGGGGATTGTTTTGAACATTGGTGCCAGCTGCTGCATTCACTTGGGAGCTGAGTCGTGGACTTAAATGTCAAAACTGTTTTTTGCAATTCCAGGGAGAATCTCTCAAAACTCCCATGGGTAAGTTGGTATTGTGTTAGTGATAGCTTGTCACTTGGGTCCAGATCTCTGCATCTGAGTTAGGGTTAATCAGAGATCTTGTGTTGTTCAGTGGCTTCTGTGTGGTTTGTACAGGAATGCTGATCCTGTGAGCCAGTTGGTGTTGATGAACTGAGTATGACCTGAGACCTGGAAGCATGTTCAGAAGGATTGTGCTCTGTTGGTATGTACTCCACTGCTTTGACTGTCAAATTCTCTGAACTCTGAACTGTTACTGACATCTTTGAACTTGAAGTGTTTGAACTTGTTCTATATGTAACAAAAAACAACCTTGCTGTTGCAAGTAGGTCATGGCATCAAGTTTGAAGTCTTCAGATCAGTAAGCTTGACCAAGCCATTTCCACCACTAATACTGCCACACACAGCTCCACTTTGGGTATGGTGGGCTCAGTTTATGGTGCCACTCATGTCTTTCCAAGAATAAAGCTCATGTTGATCTGGCTGTCTTCATTAGTTGGCTTGAGATGAGGTATCTGAGAAGATGCAGATTTCCTTTCACTTGACGTTTGTGTTAAGGTAAGGAATATGAAGCTGTGGCGGGTCGGTGAGGCTCTCCATGCCTCCCACATATTGCACTTCACTTTTGGGAGTGGCACATCCCATTCACCAGCGTCCATAGAGAGTTCACCGACTAAGAACCCTCCGTGAATAATAGCATAGGAAGAAAAAGACCAAGAAGGTCAAAGTGACCATTTATTGCGGTCAGAACACCATGACACGTGAAGGTCTTGTCATTGACAGATGCCTGGAAAGTAAATGTGTGTTTAGCAATTTCCTAGCTTAAACCAAGGCTGCCATGGGAATGGTTTCTTCGTCCAAGTCAAGGACCTTCATGTCCTTTGCATTGTCCTTTGGTGGATACCGGATGCATGAATGTTGCTTGAATTGAGGCTGATTTCTTCCTGCTCTCTGCAGTGAGATTAGTCCATCACCCACATAGAACTCACAATCTACAAAGTGTCTGATATATATTGCCACTTGCCCTGTATAGCTGCTCTTCTGAGGCTGTAGGTTGCCACTGCCGGTAAAGGGCTGTTGCTGAACACATTGAGCCCTATCCTGAACTCAATCACATCACTATTACAACACCAGAGAAAGTGTAGGTAGTCCCTTTTCTTGGCGCCCAAATAATACAATGCAAATAGAATCCCTTAACACTTTTTCATTCCAAATAGATTTAAAGCTAATGATAAGCTGTCATGAGTAGCCTACTCTTAGCATTTGATTCATCAGTCTGAAAAAAAAATGTCTCCAATTCCATGATTTAGTTTTCTGTGACAGACCTAACCATTTTTAACATTATAATTTATTATTTTAACATTACATGTTAAGTTATTATTATGGTAGTGGTTTCAAATCATGATACAGATGATACAGGGAAGCAAAAGATTCTCAAATGGGGCACCAGGCATGCCACAAGATCCAAAATGGACCATGCCACAGAAAATGAAAAGTAAAGTCAAGTCAAGTTTATTTATAAAGCCCTTTATCACAAACAAGTCTCAAATGATTTTACAGGCCTAACTAAGTCAGGCTGATAGAAATTATGACACACAGTGGACGCAGACTGTCAACAGGTGTATCTCTGGCCTGTGTAGATAGTACCATGCTGCTTTGTAGTCTTTATACATATTTTAACTTTTAACATAACATGTAGTGCTAGACTTCAATAATGAAGACCTTGCATTGATTACTTGATGCTCTGGATTATATTTAGTGGTGATGCTGAGGGAATTCCATGGCTATAGAATCTAAATTTATGGCCGTGTATATTGGCTGTATTGTTGTTGCTGTTTTTGTAGAACTTATTAATGCAACTTTACTGTAAATGAGCACTGTTGCTTGTTGGTTTTAAGACTATTACACTATTCATATTTTCTATAAATCACCTTTCTTTCACCTTAGTGATTCAATAACCAGCACTTTTCTCCTGTGTATTCCCTCTGTTTCAAACAGATGTGACTACAAACTACAACCTTTGCTAGCCGGGTAACCAAAACCAACAGGCAAGCTCTCCAGCTCCCAGAGGACCAGCCAATAAGACACAGACGCAGGATAAAATATTTAAATATTCATATTTAAATGGTGGAACATCTCAGCAGTCGTCAAGGGAGTGTGATTTTGGAGGGGGAAATGAGGCTGTCATTGCCACGGTGATTAATTAGGTGGGAAGGGACAGGGGCGGTGGTTAAGATCTGTGTTTTGGTTAATTAGTAGGAAAAAAGTAGGACATCTCAAGGGAAGGCTCTAGAAATGCCTCTTTAGTCAGCAAAGTGAAGAAACGGCACAAAATGAGGACTGCTGACCATCAGAGTAAAGCTGTCCTAGAAAACAGGTCAAAACAAAATTCACTGCGGAAGCTATGCTGCGTAGACACTAATAGATTAGCTGCAGACACTTTACTTTTGTCCTCAGCATCATCATACTGATACTTTGATACATATACCACAGTTTTCACAGTTTTTGCAAGGTTTAACTTCTTTGTTCAAGAGAAGGCTTACTGCTAAACTTTCTAGACTGAGAAAGGCCAGATTTGATAATGGCTTATTTGAGTGTGCTCTTGATAGTATTATGTCATGACATTTTGGAAATGGCTTATCTGAAGTCCTTACAATGATGCATTTATTTTGAGGTCTGGATGAGTGTTTGTCACAAAAACGAGAGGGATTGAAATGCTCACTTTTGTCATATTAAAATGAGGTCAATCCTAATATATGTGTGCTTTATGTATGCACCATTTCAAATCCCTTGTACATGCAATGGCAAATAAAGGGTGCATCTGATTTAGGACCTGTATCTACAGTAGGTGGCGCTTTGCTCTCAGCCTAGCCAGACTGAAAGGAGGTCAGCTTTGACAAGGGAGCTGGTTAGTTGCACATCCAGTCCCCCGGCCCACACTCACACCACAGCATCTGCTGCAGTGAGCTACCCCCATGTCTCTTTGTGTCTTTATCTTACTCTGTCTTCCACATTTCTCTTTCTTTCTCTTGCCATCACAACATCTCTCTTTCTCTCTTGCGCTTTGTTGGCATGAGGTAAATGGGCAAAGACTGAGACCTTGGCATCCACCACACATCCAACGAACTCTACCTTTCAACTTCAACTCTAATTCTTTCTTTTTCTTTTGTGTTACAACCGTCTCTCTCTGCATCCTTTTCACTCTCTCACTCTAGCCCTTTTCCCCTTATATCTTATATGCTCCATCCTTTTTTCTTCTTTCCCTTTCATTGTAACCTCAACATCTAACACATTTCATTGTAGGTTTTAGAAACTGTTCTTTTGTAGCTGTGGTCAGAGAGGAACCTCCATCATACTGGCCCATATCTGCCAATATTGGCCTGATATATTGCCAAATCGATATATCGGTCTAATCCAAGTGATGTGATGTGATGTGGTAAAAGAGAAGGAGTGTGTGTGTGAGGCAATTGGGGGCGGGATTAAGTGTTGGTCAGGAGACAGAGTAAGTCCAGGGCATCAGGTCAACGAGGTGTATCTGCACCCAATTAACTCTCGCCCATTGATGTGTCTCTGGGTGCACTCCTTTAAGAGCGCCTGGTACTCTCCTGGCAACGTGAGGGGTAGACACCGGCAGGGACGATGCCAAAATCAAGAGCATAAATTCAAACAAGCCTACATCTAAACATAGATGGAGTGAGAAGAGAGATGTAGTTTAATTAAGTCTACTATATCTGAACAAGTCAAGAGATGAGGAAGTGTATATGGACTGTAATGCTTCGTTTGATACATTTGGCAAAGTGGTTACTGGTCAAATTGTGGGTTTCTGTTTTGGTTGTTGGCTGGATTTACTGGTCAAATTGTAGGTGGCTGTTTGGTTGTTGGCTGGTTTTACTGGTCAGATTGTGGGTTTCTGTTTTGATTGTTGGCTGGTTTTACTAGTCAGATGGTGGGTTTCTGTTTTGGTTGTTGGCTGGTTTTACTGGTCAGATGGTGGGCTTCTGTTTTGGTTGTTGGCTGGTTTTACTTGTCAGATGGTGGGTTTCTGTTTTGGTTGTTGGCTGGTTTTACTGGTCAGATGGTGGGTTTCTGTTTTGGTTGTTGGCTGGTTTTACTGGTCAGATTGTGGGTGTCTGTTTTGGTTGTTGGCTGGTTTTACTAGTCAGATTGTAGGTGTCTGTTTTGGTTGTTGGCTTTTGGACCCAGCCGGTACATCACCGCCAAACCTGGAGCCTTTCAACAACTGCGCTGGCTGTTTCAGTAGGTGCTGTTTGGTGAGCAGCCAAGGAGCAGCAGGAAAAGACTACATGTGTTGACTACAAAAGAACGCAGAGGATGGAGGATGAATACAGATCCACACAGTCCAACTCAAACTGTAAAGATGTTCTCTGTTCTTGCTTTCTTCGGCATTCTTGGATCTGATAACCACCTCCTATCTTAGATTCAGATTACAGGGGCGGAAATGATAAGAGATGAAGAGGTGAAGGTAAACAGGCAAGGAAACCAGAAGAGGGAATCCTAATGTGTTCAGGTAGGTGTGTATGCCTTTCACGTTATCCTCCCTAGAGAAAATTCATCTGTTGTTTAAGCACTGTGATTCCACTTAGCACGAGAGAACCGAGAACACACAGGTACATTACCTGGGCCAGAACACACTGACCTGCACATAAGAGATGACTCATAGGATAGAATGGATAGTTCACACTTTAGGAATCCCATTCATCACAAAACGTCTTTTCGATTCAACCAAAAGGTGCTTGCGGTGTTTTAAATTACTACAGGATTGGAACACAGAAGTTGATACTACCCACCCCCACCCACATACACACAGTGTGATTTTGTACATACAGTATCTGAAGGGCAGAGATCTTGTCTTTGAGCAGCTCCTGGGCCTTGTTGAAGTCTGATAGCATGTTCTGCGTCTCTCTGTTGTGGACGGCGCTCAGTTCACACATGTCCCGCTCATGCTTCTTAGTCAACTCCAGCTCATGGGCCCTGAGGAGAAGGAAGTAAGAAAAGACAGTTAATATTTGGGGAGAAAAGTAAAATCATAGTAGCTTCCTGGGTTCGACCGCTATGGATTTTGACAGCCGATGCCGAGAATTTGTGGCATTATTCAGTATTTCTACAGATTTGTATTGATGGCAGGGTGGAAAAGCCTCTGAAACAGCATTTATTATATCACTTGAAACCCTCAATCACAACCCTGGATAATAATAATAATAATAATAATAATAATTTAAAAAAAAACCCCATCAGAATGTCCCATAAGGGTCAATTCAGGATAAGGGCTTCCCAGTGTTGTGTTGATCTATTCTATAATACATATATAATCAAACTTCATATCCATCATATTGTTGATGGAAAACATTCAAAGACTGTATCTGTGTGATTCAAATTAAGCTTAATGGGAGCAAGCTTTTTTAGCTTACACATGAGGTAAGTTTTGTATGCATGCAGGCATGTATGCATGCGCGTGTGTATGAAGACAAATAACTAATCATGTGATGTGCTATGGGAAATATCAGTGTCTGGGACAAAAAGCAGAAATCGTTTATTGTTTTATGATGTGTTTGGTTTGATACATAGACAAGCAAGCACACACACACACACACACACACACCAGTCTGGACTGCAATATGCTGATGAGAGACTGACAAGATTGGCTAAAATTAAACTTCAATGATCCCTGTGGACAAATTGGGTCACTGCATCAGCAAAATAATAATAGGATACACCAGAAATATATAATACAAATATAAAACATAACGCAACCGACAAGTCCTTGCAGTATTTTATTCTTTGATATGGTGTATTCTTAGTTGCATTAAGTTATGGTTATGGTAAAACTATTCACTCCGTATCTTGCTTTATTGATATCCAGCTTTTAATTGGCTTTGATTGTTTAATACAGATGTCTTATGTATTGCAGAAACCATGACTACTATCAGAAGAGAATGAGGACACTAATTCTGGAGAGATAAAATAAATGTCCCTTGTCTGTACTATGAATGGACTCAATCCTCTTAAATGGGCAGTTACTTTGATGGTCAACACCTAAGGTCAACTCTATCAGGGGGAAAGATATTTTACAAATATGTGAATGTGTGTCATATTCCCACACTAGGTCTACAGAAGGCCGTGCAAATGTTGATAATATGTAGAGGATGTGCAGATTTGAATATGGAGATTGGAGGGAAAGCAACAGGGTGAAAGGGAGGATGGAGATTAGAAATAAAGGATGTGCAGAATGAGATGGGGGAAGAGGAAGGCTGAGAAATGGGAGGAGAGGGAGAGGAGGGTGTCTGGCTCTCACTCTGACTAGGCCGACTCTCCCTGAGGGATGCACATCTTCTCTCTCACTGCTTCTTTATTTATTTATCGCCCTATTTTTATCCTTGCTACCAGGATTCAGACAGAGTTATGTAACAGAAGGAGAAATGTGCTGCGCATGGGCCTTCCAATAGTGTGTGTGTGTGTGACGTGTGCACATACTTACCTGCAAGCAGCACATGAATTCATGATAGAAAATAAAAAGCCAAGGGAGCAACATACATACACATAGGCATGCCTGCACACACACATACATACAAATACCAAACATACACTCACAATCTATGGATACAGATTGATTCTAATGAGTGTCTATTGGACCACAGGAACACGGCACTTCAAAATATTCCTAACATGATTATGGATTTCCTCCAGGAGTCAAACATTACAGAAACTATTATGATACCAATATAATAAGCAATTAAATTACTAAATATACATGAAATACTAAATAGAGCTGCAAGCAGGAATGAGCAGAGAAAGCCATCATGGCTGAACAGATAAAGAAAAGAGCGCCACCTACAGAAACTCAAAACATTAAGAGAAAATTCAAGGAGAAAGACGTCACAGTACTGGACACGCTGTTTGATTGACAGGTGATCTCTGGGAAGTGCAGTGCAGAAACACCACAGCAATGAGGCTGAGCACCAAAAAACAAGTAACTTGAGGATTACCATTGTAAACTCCTTACACAATAAACAATACAATCCATCTTCATGTTCCATCTTGTTCTTTTAGGTCTACTTGACATCTCTGTATGCACCTATCCAGTATTCCATTATAACTGCATGACAATTTCTGATCCTTTGTATTATCACCTGCATATGAAGTCTGGCAAACGTGGATAAGTGACAATCTGAAAAAGATGTTATTGTACACAAATTGCCTCCTTGCCCTTAGAGTGTTATTCAGAGCTCAAAGCAAGGCACATTTCAAACGGTTCTGTGCTGTAATGCTCTTGACTCTACTCATCTGATAATTAGTGAACTTTTCATAAACTGGATCAGATACGCTACAGAGGGAGACATTTATGATGTCTACTGGTGAACATTAATATGGAGGATGGCTGAAACTAAACGCATAGTACATATTGCAGGCATGGTGTATTCTATTTGGGCTCTGATTGTTATTTGATGTCCATGTATGTGAGGAAATCATGTAAACTGCTACTGTATACGTCATATATGTCAGTAAGAGACAGAGGAAGAGAGCTTGTATCACAGACAGAGAAAAACAAAAAATTGTTTGAATTAAACTGGTAAAGGTTTCTGGCAGGGTGTGGAATTTTGGCATATTTTGAGCTCTGTTTCTGTAAGTGTATGTCTATTAGGGGGGGACGATTTTTCTTTTTCTTTCTCCACTGCAGAGCATTTTGTGTTTGTGTGAGACAGACACACAGAGAACAGTGTAATAATATAACAACCTACAGTATGAACAGCTCCAGTCCTGTGTTCCTTTCAACACCCCTAAGGGAGTGTTTATGTGAGAGGGAATTCAGGAGTTTGACAGACAGAGAGGAACAGAGAGACAGTTATGTGTGGCCTTGACATTGTTGAAACACAATGCCTGTCAACTTTGTTATGAACTAGACTAACAACACTGGATCAGTCAAGTTCAATGACTGTGGTGAGTTGCAGCCAAATATATTGTGGTGTGTTGACATATTAGCTTGTGGACCTTGAGAAGTATCAAAAACCCATACTTGACACATTTGGTATGAATCGGACAAACTATAGAGGGCTTTCAGGTGATGTAACGCACCCTGTGGCGGCTATAGTGGAAGTCCACACCTCTCGGGCAACAGTGTAAATAGCGCATCATGCTGCCACTGATAAATCTGATTGATTTTAACCATAACCTAACTAGCTAACCATAGTATCTGGTCAGCTGTCACTGACTACGTTTACATGCACTGTAATAATCCAATATTAACTGGATTAAGATAATATTCTGAATAAGCAATTACCATGGAAACAGCATTTTCGTATTACCTTAAACCAATTAAGGTCATACTTGGAGTTAGCATAATCAAATTAAGACGTGGAGGATTTGATTTTTAGTCATGTAAACAACTGAATCGAACTGCTGTAAAAGCTGTATCCGTCTCAATCTACTCTCATGTATAGCTGTAAAAAGAACAGCTTGAAGCACTATGTTTTGCAAAATTTGATAGTTAGCTAGCTAACAGTTTGTTCAGATTAACTGTGTTGACTCAAGCTCAAGTGTTTTGGAGTAGAGACTAGGGCTAAAGACAAGACAGTTTACTGAGTCACAGTAACCTACATTTGGAAACAAATCTACCATATCACCTTTTTTTGCTTCTAACGTTACTGAATTGACCTACACTCATTTGACCTACACCCATTTGTCAAACGTTCTTTTTCATTCTTGTCCTCTCATGGTCCTAACTAACCTACTTGTCGTGGGCCCAACTCAACGAAACATCGGTGAAGGAAAGTGTCCACTTATTAACCCGAATGATATGCCACATAGTCTTATTGGCTAGAGTAGGTACCTAGCAAATGGTGAATGATGCTGTAGATTTATGACGTTGTGACCTATGGTGTGCTATGGTGTTCATTTGGTGGGTTTTTGTATCATTCTTATAACATCTGAGTTGGGCTTCTATGAGTGTTCACCCTGGAGTATGGCACGGGGGAGAGAAACATCTTATCCTGTGTATTGATGAATGCTACAGCTAGCCCAGGCCAGTGACTGCTGTGAAGAGTACAGCTGACAACTAGGGAAAGACCTTGTGACAACATGGAAAGACAGCTGACAGGAGGAGGATATAGACCCCACCGGGATTGCGATGGGCTAGCAACTCATTGCAGCAGTATCCAAGGTTAGACAGGCCATTAGGATACACCCTCAGTAGCTACAAAAACAAATACAGTTAAAATACCCCTAGAGTCTGCCGGGTGGAAGATGACTCATTGATAGTTGATACGGCTATAGAACCTGTAATGGATAAAACTACAGGTAGGGAGAACACCTCAGTGGAAGCCCTAGGCGTTAGCAAAAATAGGATATATTAGTGTTGGACGTAGTTGATGGTTATATTACACCCCTATTCATTTTCATGTTAGACTGAAAGGGTGCGAGATCTGAAATCCCTTATTTGGGCCGAACAATTATGTCACGCTTGAGAGGACAATGGAAAGTAGGTGTGGTCAAACATCATTTTCAGAATTGATTAAATCTCATGTTATCATCTTTAAAAATTGTGGACATAGGGAGATATGCTTCTCAGGAATTTTACAGGGAAGTATACATATTGACCCTGGGTCAGCCAGCAGCTCACTCGTTAGCTCACACTCATTAGCGCACTCGTTAGCGCACCTTCAACCAGGGAGGCCGTAACTACCTAGTGAAATGAGGTGCTGTAGTGTTTGGTAGGAATGAAAACCTGCAGAGGGTCACGTGGTTGTGAACTACTGGGTTATTGTAATGTATTCTGTTCCATCCGATTCTATTCTACACTGAGCCCTACCTGATCTGCTGATTAGCTTCACTGCGGATCTTGAGCACCTCCTTGCCCTTCAGCTCCAGCTCCTTGGTGAGCGTGCTGATGTTCTCGTTGAGTGTGTGGATCTGGTGGTCCAGCTGAGCGATGTGGCTCTTCCTCCTGGAAACCTCCTCCTGCAGCTCAGAGATCCGGCCCAACAGCTCGCGCTCCTAGGAAGGGAGAGGAAGATGTTGTGATGTTTGTGAATTCATTTTCATGGCTTTGACACTCGAGAGGCCAAGCTGTCAATTGAAAAGTGTTATGAATTTTAGAATTGAAATATCAGCTTTATAAAAATAGTCAACACTGTCCATCCATAACTTTTGGGACTAAACCTTCTGTACAAACCAGTGCTGTTAGATTTTCAAAATCATACAGGGAACTATATTTATCCCCTTTTCGCCAGACCATCCATCAGAGCACTACATGGAAACCGACTGAGAGGCAC